>PNEQ01114049.1:30137-85113 GCA_003012365.1 Medauroidea extradentata
ATGTATATGTTGTTCACGAACAATTGCCCAAGTTTAAAGTCTATTCGTCGTTTCGTACTGTTGTGTCACAGTATAGTAACATACCACATTTTTGTTAATATCTACAATTTATTACTGTTTTTAAACGAAATAGCATTTATGACTTAATCACTTTTGGCAGTATACCGACGATATGTCAGCTGATATTGTAGAGGAACCTGAGAGGAAAGCGAACTGCAATTTTACCCCCTTTAAAGACTACATGTAAATTGCACTAATTCGATCTGCCTTGTAGTTTTTGTGTGTCAGAACTGAATTTCGCACGCAGCTTTTAACGAAATTCGATCCCAGAACCTCCCGGAATTTAGACCTGAGTGACAAACAACTGCGTCACGTAACGTCGAAATAATTCATGAAAATAAAATTTATTTAAAAGAAAAGAAAATATCTGTGTCCTGGGCTCATAGAGGTTTTACAACACCACGTCTCGATAGGTTACTGTAGTGAAACTCCTGTATAAGTTGTATCTCGCTGCTCGTTCCTGCTTTTCGGATCGTCTGCCTTGATTATTGACCAACTAAGTTTTATTCTTAATAATTACGTTTCTTACAAATAAAAAAAAATTCATACATATTTTTTTTTAAATATTTACGTAAGCATCACTCTGACGCGAACAACACCTCAATATCGCTACTGGTTAGATAGATATCGTGGGTTGATGGAAAACAAATTTTGTGTTTTTTCACCCTTTTGGGTGTCGAATTTCGTAATATTTTAAATTTACATCTTAGATATTTGTATAAGTATCCAACTGAAGTGTAAATCACATCACTAGCCCGTTCAGTCGAATTAAAATCGATCATTCACTAAAAAAACACATATTACCCCTGCACAGTTTTGAGAAATCGAATTTCGAAATATCTGAAAACTGTTTTGCGGTAATTTCTGTAATCATCATCCTGAAGCAAAAATTAATTGTATATCTCGACGGGTTCGATAGATATCGAGGATTTATCTAAAACAAGTTGAAGGTCTTTTCACCACTTAAGAGAGTAAATTTCGAAAAACCCTTGAATCACGTTTTAGAATACTTTATTGGTATCTTATGGACGTGAAAAACACAACATTAGCCCGCTGGGTTCATGAAAACGCTTTTCACCACTTTTTACCCCTTTTCACGTCCTTAGGTGGCGAATTTCGGAAATTCCTGAAATTGCTTTTTAGGTATTTGAGTAAGCATCAATCCTAAACAAAAATCACGTCTCTATATAAAAAACTATGGGATTGATATATATCGAATGTGAGTCGAGAACTCATATTACCCCATTTTTAACCAGTTTAGGGCCGAATTCGGAAAATATATTTTAAATGGTACTTGGGATAGTTACAAAAGCACCAATTTAAAGCAAAGAGTACTTCGATATCTCGATTGATTCGATAGATATGGAATGATAATCGAAAACACAATCACGTATTTTCACCCCTTTAAATAAAGAATTTCGAAACGATTTTGGGTCCTGCCATAGACATTTGTAAAAGTAACCAATTAAAGTTAAAATCACGACGATAGCCAATTGTGTTTCAAAGGTAAAGACGATTCATTAAAAACACATTTTGCCCCTTTTTACTGTCTGGGGATCGAATTTAAAAAAAAAAAAAACTAAAACTACTTTATGTGTATTTACGTAAGCAATATTTTGAAGTGAATATCAACTCTCTATCCCGAAGGGTTCGATAGATATCAATAGTTGATTGGAAACTCATTTAACGTCTTTTCAGCCCCTTAAAAGTTGAACTTCGAAAAATCCTTAAATTGGCTAATATGCATTTTTACGAGTGTCCTATTAAAGTAAAAATCACCATGATTTGCCGTCGGGTTCGAGCTCTATCGACGTTTTATCGGATACACATTTCACCCCTTTTCACCCCCTTAGAGGTCGAATTTCAAAAAATCCCGTCTTAGTGCTCGCCTACGACCTGAAGGGAACCCCCACAAAAATTTTCACGGTTCTAGGTCCAGTGTTTTGGGCTGCAGTTTGATACGTCAGTCAGTCAGTCAGTCAATCAGTCACCTTTCATTTATATATATATATATATATATATATATATATATATATATATATATATATATCAAAAAATTTAGTGTTTGTTTAATGTTTTCGTGTAATTTAAATATGCATTTGTAAGTATTTGTCATGAGAGAAAAAAAAGATAGTGAAAATTGTAAATGCGGCGCGGGAGACGGTGACCGGTGGCAGCCATTGTCTGCGAGCTGGCCTGTGATTGGCTAAGGAAGTTTAGGCAGGGGTTGCTGCCCGGTGCGGCCATAGGTAAGCTCTCGAGAGGGACACTCGGTAGGAATCCACGGAGGCGACCGGACCGCGTGTCGCGAGGACACAGCACAGAGAGTGCTTCGCCTGACCAGCTGAGCCCGAGAGACGGGCAACTGTGCGTCTTTGGGTCACGACGTTTTTAAATAATATATGGTGAATTGCAAACGCGGTAGTCTCTTGGAAGAAAGGGCGTATAGTTTACGGCAAAGCGGACGATAGGTGCACACTCGTGAGCCGTCTCTCGTGCGCACTAAGTTAATTGGCCGTGTTTCATTTCTGAAATTAGAATTCACTTGACTTGTGAAGTTACGAACAAAAAACCAAAATATACCAAAAGGCGGATATCAACAGAATATTGGATTCTAGCATGTTGGTCATTGAACTCGCGAAATATTCCTAGCCCTAACTATCACCTTTAGTTGAAAAATCAGGGAAATTAGCGAGCAAATGCTAGGTTTGAAACAAATTTCGCTTTCTAAGAATTCTAGCATATTTGTGTTTGATGGGATGTTTATTACAGCGCAGCTCTCTGTTTAAGTATCACGTTATTAAAATTATCACTTAATTAAAGGATACGAAATGGTATAACAGTAAGATGAGAAGACTTGGACCCGCGAGGGTTACCTATGGGAAACTTTAACTCTGTTTTCATGTTCTGTTTGTGTCGACTGGAAATAATATGTAGTTCCACGTGGACATTCATAATTTGGAATTTACCGCAAGTACATTTCTTTACTCAGGGCTGCCAGATGTGAGATGAAAACAATTTTTTAAATTTCTCAAAGTCACCTTACACATCTAAAACCAACTCCGCAAACGGTATATTGGTCCATTCAGATATGTAATTTTTCGTGCCTTATCGCAGTAGCTATAGTGCTCACCTAACACCAAGTGACTATTGACTCGTTCGACGTCTCCCGCTGGCCGATATTGTCGTGACTTGCCGCGGAGAATGCGTACACGGTAGAGAGGCCAATCTCTGTAAAGACGTAACACACCTAAATGACAACACATACAAGTTCGTGGTCATTTGAATCACAGATTATGCTCTGTTATGTATAGGAAAGTGAAGTTCAGTCTGCTAACAAATGATATCGCGAATTTTACATGTCTCTAGTTACGCATACTCAAGCCCAGCCTATTCTTTCATTGTCTGGTTTTCCTTTGAGTTAAGTACTAGCAGCACATGTTATGGACTTGAGTAAACCAACGAGCTATATAGTAAACATAGAGGGGGGAAGAGGACAGCAATCTGCAAGGCTCTGAGGTGAAGCCCAATTGAACGTGGTATTTTGACTCTAGATATAATGGCGGGCTCTTATATCCGGTCGAGAGACGAGAGCGATTATGCTAATTCAAACATTATTGCAGTATAATATTCTACAATAATTATTGGAATTTTTTTCTTGTGTTTAGCGGGAATATAGTGGAGCTTTAAAGTAACGGAGTTTATGCGAACATATGACGGATTTTCAACATAATGTTTGCCAGACTGCTGTTCGCCATGTTTTCTTGGGTCAAAACGCCGTTCGATTGGGCTTCATTTTGGAAGCGTTTCCGCCCCTCTATGTTAACTATATAGCTCGTTGGAGTAAACACAGGATAACGGATTCTAACATGGAGGTCACAGAACTCGCAAAATATTCCTTTCCTTACATCAAGGCAATACAGGTTTCATTACCGATGGTTAGAGACACTGGAAAATCGCGGGAATACTTGACTGTTTGCTAGGCTCCAACATGTTTTATATAACACTGAATGTTTCGTATCAACATTGGCTATATTTTATTTGCAGCATTTTTCTCTTTACAACAGGCCCAGTTAGAACTGTACAGCTTGGACACACAGCGTGTGTGATTTGTTCCAAAACTTTTCACACGTGTCACGGTTAATATACTACAGTTTATTGAAGACTATTTTAAACATTTTCGCGATTTTCCAGTGTCTCTACCGATGGGTAGAAATTATTGTACATCGCGAAGATGTTTTGTTCCAACATACCCTTGAAAACACTGTAGTTAATTGCAACATATATTATTAGGGCCCGGTAGTTTTCGTGAAAAGATTTTTGCAGCATTTTGTTTCAGTGCCTTACGTACGCACCTGCATATCTGCTTTGTGGTCAGTGATTGGATGCCGTAACACCCAGCGTGTTAAGGTTAAACCCGCAAATCACAGACGCGATGTGTCACAGTTATCCATGTACTGATTGGCACAGTCAAATTAATAATGAGTATATTGACTTTGCACAAAAACACTCTGCAAATAATCATGAAGTTGAGCTGCAGGTGTGCACGTAAGACACTGAAACAAAGTGAGGCAAAAATCTTTTCGCGAAAACTACCGGCCCTTACATATTATTGTGTGATGTACCTCTGACAAAACATAGCTGTTTTCAGACAAATAACATGCACGAAAATATTAAAATAGCGGGATTCTTATTGGCTCATTCAAATAAGGCAACTGCTTCACGTACAAACGAAAGCCAGATATCTTGTGGTAAGGAAAACGTGCGTTGAAACCCAGCAGATAGTCAAGTTTTCTCTACTGATGGGGTCGGGCGCCAATTTTTCCCTCGTGGACGTTGCCAACATCCGGCGGGTTTTCTCGGAGTACTCCCGTCCCGCTCGCTTTTGCATTTTGTTTGCTTCTTCATCGCAGAGCCATGCTTACTGGCGCCCAGTCAGAAGTCTGTCAATCGCGTATCTCCCCATACGCTATTTATTTATAGAATGTGCGTAACACAGGCAGATGGTCGTGAATCATTTATTTATTTGCCCGCCTTGGTTGGTTGGTCACGAGGCGCGCATTATGTCCAGCTGTGGATCACTCGTGCAGACTTCATGACACGTCTTTCCTCTATCACGTGCTGTATTCAAGAACACAAATACAATGTTGTGTCGAGGCGTGATCCATCAGTCTTGGCGTGCCTAAGAGTTTTTAAGTAAGGACAAATCATCATATAATATTTGCATGATATAGTATTAGTATTGTGGGTGTTACTTGGGAATACAATGTCCTCTTACGAAAAACATTAACTCAGCTAGTTTTCTCATTATAGCATTTCAACGACAAGATTTGCATGTCTTTGCTTCGTACGCACTGCGGAATAAAACGTTATGAAATGAAATAATTTACATTGAATTTACGTGACACGTGCTACGACTTGAAGTATATATATACCCTTTTCAATATATTTTTGGAATTAAAAAGAAATCTGAAATTAATTTTTTAGCCACATTCAAAAATTTTTTCAAGTACAATAATGTTTTGTGATACGTTTTTATATACTTCAAAAAGTAGACCGTGAAACGTAGTTTCAATGTGAATCATTTAATTTCATTATTTATGTTGGTTTTAGCGGTGCGTATGAAGCAAAACATGCCAATCTTGACTTTGAAATGCCATAGTGGGAAAATTGGCTAAGTAATTTTTATAGTAAGAGGAAAATGTATACCCAAAAAAAACTCTACAAAAATAACACTATTTCATACAAAATTATAATTTTTTTCACACTTGGACGCCCTTCAAGATCTATTCATACAATCAAATTTTATTTTTTTTATTTAGTGGATTGGATTAAATGTACAGAATTATATGTGACGCCATAACAGCGGCCACTTCGGCTTTAAATCTATTTAATGATTTGTATCTCGTAAAATTTTCCCTTTGAACATGTTTTAAGTTTTTTTTAATCAAAACATTTAAAAACAGAGAAGAGCTTTTCGTGACATTAACAATTCATGTCATATTAATTAAGTTCTATATGTGAATAAAACCATGTTAATAACAAATATGCGCAAAATTTCTTTAAAATAATGCATACAAAAATAATAAGAAATGTTGCATTGGTTAAACAAAATATTTTTGTTACATTGCAGGATTTAATTTGTGCACCGTTTGTTTACAAATTGTGTGATAACTTTTTAAACGATCCCTTCACATTTCTCGAATCGTTGATCTCTTCAATAAATTCAATGCAATAAATTGAATTACATAAACATTTGAACGTCTGAAAGGGCCTTAGTTCTCGAGTCGCCCCAGCAAATTTGTCCGCATGTTACACCGACAGCTGTTTTTAATGTCACAGGTACTAATTTATACAGTTTTTAAATATTGTTTTTAAATTTAGAAACAAGAGCAGACATAGTAAAACTGTAACATAACATATGTCTTGAAACTGGTTTTAATTTTGTAACCTAATTTTTTCAAAGCAAAAAATTATATAATTTTGGCTAATAACTAATAAAAAAAATTATTTATATGAATGATTGTTCAAAATTATAACATGATTTGTTTTTAAATACACGCTATAGTACATTGAAAATACAATGTTTAACAAATATTTGTGACTTTTTACAAGATATGCTTCCTTTCATGATTTAAAAAAATTTATTTTCGAAAAAAAAACTTGTGTAAATAGCGATCCGTGGCCTTGAAATTGTTCGGTCCCCTGGCGAGTAAATGGTGTTTCAACATGTCATGTCATGCGTCTGTTTCACGCGGAACTGCTAAAATTATTCAGAGTATTTTATCTGTACAGTTCGCCGCATGCTACGCGTTTCATGTACAGTATGTTTCAGTGTGTTCCTACTGTTGCGAACCATGACTATCTGACTGAGCGGTGAAAGAGGATAGAGTGACGGCAGAGATAAGAGACCTCCGTGGCGCCGCGATAATCGGAGAACAGTGTAAGCTGATACAGCAGCGGCAAGAGCAAAGAGGTTTGGCGTACATTCTGCTGCTCATGTTACCTTTTAGCGATGTGCGGCGGCGGCCACCTGCACACCTATCTCGGGTAACAGAATATCATGGTCTAGAGTAGCCTATTCCTGTTCGTTTCGTGCTCTACTTTACGGGGTGGGATGGTGCTTGACCCTGATGCGACACCTTTCCAGGAGGTTTGAGATAAAAGACTTGTCGAGAGAATTCCAGACTTTAGAGTTAGGCTATAAAAGAGAGCTGCGGCAATAGGGGCAAGGGAGTTTTTGGCTGTCAAGTGCTTGGTGTGTGTTAAAGTGATAGTGGCGAGTGGAGAGAAATATTGGATTGCGACAAGTGTTCGAGGGTGTCTGGCGAGTTGGATTGCTGAAAGTAGTGGGAGGAAGATGTTTCTGAGCTACGAGAGGTTCATCGATGCTCGTGCATTGGGTCCACCATTGTGAGTGATTAGAAAGACTTTCCATGAACAGAGAATTCATATATATTTATTATTTAAAAGTTATTACCTGAATGTAAATAGTAGTTATTTTTCTTGTTTGGCATCTATTTAATTGTGATTAATCATTACTGATGTATTGTGTTTTTTGTATAGATAATTGTAAATAAATTACGTTAGCTTTATTGATTTTCTTTCTTTTATCAAATACCTCCATCCCCAAACGTACCTAGCCCATCTTGTAACAATAATAAGTTTTTCTTTACAAAACTGTTCCACATGAATGTCCATTGTGCCAATGCATGAAAAAAAAAAAGTGCTATCCACAAACAAACGCTGCTTTAAGTTTCATTTAAAAAATAACAGTACTGAAACAATACCCAGCTAAGATATCCGCACATAAGGACGATAGTTCAGACCCGTGAATCAGTATTGACAGTATTATTGCCTCCCTTTATTTATCGTCTTTAGTGGGTAAAATCTGTCACTCAAGAAGATTTCTGTAAGTGTTTTATAATCCTTCGTACTCGATAATTTGTATTGTTTGCTCACAGTATTTTAGGTAATGCAAGTAACAAATATCTTTATTTTCTATACTCAATGTGCTGCAGTAAACATATGACAATTGAGTTTCCACAATATTGTGGTCAGGTGTCATATCTGTATTTACGTTGTTCTATAACCGTAAAAACCAAAGTTTTCTCTTTCGAAAGTAATGTGTGTGTATATGTGTGTATATATATACATACATACACACATTACTTTCGAAAGTGAAAACTGTGGTACAACACACACCTACACACACATGTATGCATATATACACATATATACATACATACACACACATACATACAAATGCGCGCGCTAAAATATAATTAACTCTTGATTGACAAACAACGCACAACTTAAATAGGGTGATATAGAAGCTTGAAATTTTGCATAGAATCTCCTTACATAACGCAAGTGTGAGTACTGAGAGAGGGGGATTAATAGGGGGTTCGTCATTTTGTAGTACTGCGACGCACAATGTTTGCCAATAAACATATCAAGGACAGTTAGTTACAATAATGTTACAAGTTTAAACACAAAACTTTATATGTGGGCAATTCCCATGAGTTCTTTTGTGATAGAGGTCTTACAATTAGAAATAAAAGAGTTGAATTAAGTTATTGATTTAATAGCTCACAAAGCTTACAAAAACCACCAAACAGTGATCAACTATAACTCTCACAACACAATTAGTTATGCACACAATTACCACTGTGTTACAGACACGTAAATTAAGTTTGACAATTAAAGCACAAAAAATTTCTACCATCAATTAATTAAACACTACAAATCACAATAAATTTCAGTCATATACTTATCCAGTGTACAACCTTAATAGTCCGCAGTGGTGATGAATCGCCGTGTGCTGCGCAGCACCCCGAATGCACCGCTGTCTTCACTCTTGAGGTCTTCGGTTCGACTCCCGTCGCGCACCTCCTCTTCGCCCGTCAGCCCGCCGCGGCAGTCCTCTTGGTTCGTCCAACACTGCTCCGAAGGTAGCCGCCTGCCGCCTCACAGTAGACTCTGACGTCATCAAGATGTCTTCACCAGTCTATCTCCACGAGCATAGCACCTTCCTCTAGCACGACCAATAGCGAACTCTGCCCGATTTTGTCGATTCAGCCCTTATATACTCCGGTCAAACTCCAGGGGTTCCCCGAATTACATGGGTCTAAAAATAGACATTACCACATGTTATGGACATGACTTGAGTCACGTAGGCCGCCCTCGTAGGGTTAAGATGCAGTTGGAACAGGTATATATGACGTAGCTTCGGCGTGACTCCCATCACGTAGCCGCCCAACCTATGATTCAGGGGCCAGTCCACAAAGTGTTACGAAACAGCTGCCGACCACCGGCCACCAGGTACATGGGATGCAACAATAATATGGATTATAATCTAATCAATGCATCATAAGAATACCATCCTCCCAACAGTATTACAAATCTGTAATATAAAAATGAATATTTGTTTGTCTTCTATGCGTTCTTATATCATACATTCGTTTGTAAAATGACATTTTGGTGAATTGTGTATGCGCACGTAAAGGTTTCAGCCGAAAAATGTATTATTTATATTAAAAAAAAACTGTTTGAGGGGCGGGTGTCAACAGGGTACAACGGCAGAAAAATTTAGTGAAACAATTATATTTTCAAAATGTTTCTACTTTACACAGTAAGGACTCATTACATATTTGGTGCCATTTAGCACTTTACAAAACTCTTTTGTTTCAGAAATATTATTACATTGATATGGTACTAGCTATTGTGTGTGCTTTTATGTATGTAATATCAAATGAGAAGTAATGTTCAGAATATATAATAAAAGCAGAAACTTACTGTAACGGGAATCATATATGCTGAAATGTAATTCAAGTGAAACACACTTCATTGCGTGTAGAGGTTGAAGTGAGTCATGTTGTGATATGATTGCTGTGACTCCGTTAGTTTTCTCGCACTTATTTGCCTCGGATGAGCTAAATACAACTAGTCAAGTGGCCACGTTAAAGGGGATTGGTCCTTCTAAGCTACGATTAATAGATTTTCTCATAAATCAGGAAACATAGGGGTTGTTACAAGTTTTTCTCTTTGACACGGCTCAGTTTATAGGTTTATAGTTTATTTCACTTCTTGGAATTCGTAAGTCGTGGGTTCTGTTACTTTAATGACAATTGCAGTCGCTCCCGTAAATGAAGCGTTTTTTTCATGTCAGCTATTTCCCGCTATAAAATAATTAAAGTATTAAGGTTGCAACTATTTCAGATAGTTGATAAAGTTTTTATCTATGGCCTGCCATGTTCAAAATGTTGATAAATCCACTGAAACCTAAAGCTACCGAGAAAACACGGGTATATTCACAGAGGTATCGATCAGTACCCCTTAAGGGTGTTTAAGTGCGATAAAATCATAATTTTATATTTTTATGAAATAGTGTTAGTTTTGTAGATGATACTTGTGAATACAGTTTCCTCCTACAAAACAAATTTATCTGTCATAGTTTTCTTGCAATAACGCGTCAAATACGCTGCCATGCAAATAGCGAAAACTAGTTGATCAATTTAAATGAAATAATTCACTTTAAAATAAAATCCCATGAGCTCTGCAATAAAACATTTTAAAACCCACACCGTAATATTTTGAATATTTAAAAGATCGCAAAAGTACAAAAAATAGCGAATTAAACAAAAAGTTAAATATAAAAATTGTTTATGGAATATTTTCTAAATGCTTTATTATGTAGCCCATGGCATGTTATTTTACCGTGAGTTATTTCACTTATGTAAGTAAATTGGTTTTCACTATTTGCATGGCAGCAGAACATGCAAATTTTGACTCTGACGCACTGTTGTGAGAAAACTATGAGAGCTAAAATTGTTTTGTAAGAGAAAACTTTACTCACAAGTATCGTCTATAAAATATATCACTATTTCATACAGTGGCATCATATTAGGTTTTTCTTGGGGGGGGGGGACAAGATGATTTTTTTTCGGCGGCAGTGACCTTGTTGCATCCTTTTATTAATTAGTCATGTATAAATTAGAAAAATTAATAATAAAACTTTAGTTTTGCGTGCTTAAGTTAGCATTATTTAAATAACAAAATACAAAAAAAAATTCCCTTAAAATTTTAAATCCAGGAGGGGTGATTTGCCCCCCTGCCCCCCTAAATGACGCCCCTGATTTCATAGAAATATAAAATTATGATTTAATCGCACTTGCATCGCCTTAAGAGTTGGCAATATTTCCTCGCATGTTGGAGGTTTGCGAAGCAGTTGACGCGAGGATGTAAGTGGGTTGATAAGGACGAATGTCGGGAAACAAGGGAAGTGGCTGACCGCATGACTACCGTGAACAACCTCGCCCAAGGAAACAACGTCGGTCCAGTGGTCGTCCTGTGGTTGAAGTTTCAGATCTCGTGAAGTTTTCTTGTTAACTTCTCGCCCCTCTGCTTCCCGTTATCTCGTGTCCAAGCCAGCGAACAAAACTAACTACACTTTTTCACTGCGAACAACATGAGGTACGAATATGAGGGTAGCCACTGATTACGGATGAAAATATTTCAACAATGTATTGATTTGTTTATTATTTATTTATTTGCGACTTATTTTTACAGTGGCGAAGTTAAGGCGTAACCACCTTGTCTTACATAACATTATATTTGTTACATAAATACGAGTTGTATAAGGAAGAGTTCTTGATCTCCTTGAGGACTGCTCAAGTTGGGGATTTTTGTAACGTTCTTAAGAGGGCGTGGTACATAATTCAACGCTAAAAGCATGAAGCAAATTTGCGAAAGTTAAACAATAGCAATCCTAGACAATAGTTTTAACGAACGTTTAAAACAAAATTGTTTCCAGTGTTACGAACTTCTGAGGCACAATCTTTGACGCCGGAACCTCGTGTATTTAACTGCGGCGCAAGAGATCACGCGTAACGAATGAGTAATTCTGGATAAATATTTACTCATAAAGTTAGCAAGTACCATTACCTAGGATTGTCATTGAGTATTTTATTCATATTGGCTTCGAAAAAAGCGTAGGAATCAATTGATGCGTTGTCAGCGTTTGTTTATCTACCACGCACTCTTAAGATCGTTAGCGTTGAGGAATGAGGACACAGCGAAAGACACACACATGTGTAATATATAGTGCATGACACTGGTTATATTGAATAAGCACTCAATTTAAATAGAGTACTTATACTCCAAAATTGAATCCGTGAACGTTAGGGTTTTCTTGACGAAACAGAAGTGATGGCAGTGAAGGCGGTTTAGGGACATTGTTAGTTTAGTATGTGTACCGTTGTACATTAAGGGTGATCCAGAAGGGAAAAAATCACAGTATATGAAATAGTGTTAGTTTTGTAATCCTTACTTGGGGTTACTATATCCTCTTAGAAAAAAAAATGATTCAGCCTGTTTTCTCACAATTGCATTTCAAATTAAAATTTTACATGTTTTTAGTTCATACACCTCCCGAAAACCAATCAACATAATCGAACGAAATAATTCACAGTCAAAGAATGTTTCACTGGCTACGGCTTTACGTATCCATTTAAACAACATTTTGGATTTTAAAAAATCTGAAATTTTGAATTCTTTTTGGTGATCGTAGAATTAAATACAAAACTATTTTGTATTGAGTTTATATTTGAAACCCTAGCCAGTGACACATACTTTTAATGTGAATTATTTAGTTTCATTACGTTGATTATTTTTTAGAGGGGTATATGAACTGGAAACATGCAAGTTTTGACTTCCAAATGCCGTTACAGGAAAACTGGGCGTGCAAAATTTTTTTGTAAGAGGAACATGTACTCCCAAGTTACGTCTACATAGCTAACAATGTTTCATGCAAATGTAACATTATGATTTTTTTCCCCTCTGGAACGCCTGTAAACCCTCTTCACAATAGCGCGATGAGGAGCGAAGCGTTGTGACGTCACACCAAGCCAGCCACATACGGTTACATCTCTCGCGTCAACAACACAAGGGATGAGCCTGTATTGCCGCTTTGGCGATGTCTCTACCTCGCCAAAGAATACTTAGGAATACAGAAGTGAAATAGCCGGTAGGACAACGAACTCAGGCACACTCGCCTGCAAAATGGCTTCCCTGGCCAGCAACATGGCGGAGACGCCTACCGCCAATCAGCGTAAGGTGGCTGCCCTGCTAGTCGGCAGCCAGGCCAATAGAAAATCTGCCATCACATACAGGAGCCAAACAGACACGAGGATGGAATCAACAGCCTTGGACAACCAACAAGCGGCGTAGTTCGCCCGTATCAAACGAGCCGCCACGTCATTTAACGTCTGTATTATTGTTTAGTATGTGACCTCGCTAAGGACGCCAGAAAAAAATCAGCCAATCAGAAAAATTGTGACAAAGAAGATGAATAACAACTGTAAACAATTGGAAAGAAACGATCTGTTTATTAATTCTCTGATGTGTACTTGCTTTTTTTGACGCATATTTGTCATATTAGTAAACAACTTGTGGATCATTTTTCTCTTAAAATATGAGTTTGAAGACCGTCGAATTAATGAAGCACAGAAAAATCGATCTGTGAATATTACGAGCTTCGCAATTTTTACCCATAAATTAATACTTATTTATTCCCTGTTGTGAAGTCAACTGCAAGCGACACGTATTTACATCGCTGCGTGTCGCTCCGTCGTATCGCCAGATCGCGTCGTGTCGCGCCGTTGTGAAGGCCGCTTTACTCGTTGTCTACCGAGATCTGTAAATGTGTCACAGGATTGACTGCTGGAACCTGCAGTCTGCGCCTGCCTGAAAGGAAGCAAGAAATTTGAAACATGTTGAGAGTGCACGTTTCTTACTCTTAAAGGGCCTCAACTGCATGGAGTTAAGATGTTTGGGTTTAACCAATGTACCACGCTTATTAGTGTACAACGCGTTGGAAGCTAGTAATTTGCTTATTTTCGCTTCAATCTACGACAGTGTGTTATCGTCCCGAATTCCGCACTTGGGAAGAATGGTGGACGTTGCCGTTGGCCAGTGGGAATTTTCCGGTTGCTTCTGCTTCCTTCATCCCTGCATTTCGTCATCGCTCCACCCACATTTCATCTCATCTCACCCACCCTACAGGCTTGCTGACCACTAGGCCTTCACCCTAGCCTTCATTCATCTTTCGTGGCATACATTAAGTGCACAAGCATTCTAGTACATGTGCATGTATCATGTGCAACTTGATTCGTCATGTATATCTGAATGAACTTTCGGTTAGAGATTTTGAATGTAGTAAAGTAAACTTGGTTCCGGGCTAGTACGATACATACCATAAATATTTCTACCTGCCGTGGGATGTAAACTAGTGGTAGGTAGGAGTCAGTGTCGTAAACATCGACCAAACATTCAAGGAGGAGTGTTGAGGCTATTTTCTTGAATTTTTAATTTTTTAGTAATAACATTTATTAACATTGTATCATCAACATTTTCTCTTCGACAAAGCATAGGATATATTTTTGGTAAACTGCTTGAAGTAAATAATAATGAAATTTTTCATTGATTTGTTTTGTAGAATCATTGCAAGATAGTTCTTCGAAGTTAACATATAAATCTTGCAATGATTATGCATGACAAGTTAATAAATGATTACATTGTTATTTATGTCAAGCAGTTTACAAAGAATATATCGTATATTTTGTCGAAGAGAAAATTGTGATAATACAACTTGAATAAATGTTATGGATCATAAACTGAAAATACAATAAAATTATCTAACAACCCGGGATTTCTACCCTGGAAAAATTTGGATTTCAAGGCGCAAAAGAGTGATATTTTAGCATTTTTGGTAATGAAACGTCGAATATTATACTGGTCAAACAATTATTTAAGATTTTAATATGATTTTTTAAATCAAAATTTTGTGACAATTGGTGGGAGGGGGGAGGGTGTTAGAACCCCCAAACACCCCCTACATGGCTACGCCCCTGGTAGGTGGACGTCGTTGTAGTCGTGGTTGGGGGCAAGAATAGCCAAGACATTACTAATTGTACCATCAAGTAAAGAGGATGGATTGTGTCTTGCAGTTGCGAGGCGATCAACTAATATTCTAAACAGTTATCTTGTTGGTTCGGTGTTCTTTGGTTCCGTGGCATACCGGTGTAAGAGTCAGTCATTTTTCTTAAATATACACAGGTCGTAGCTGTATACTTCCATTCCAAACATGCATGCCTGTTTAAATACATTATTAGTTTAACAAACACTATTACAAAATACCTGCAAACAGCCCGTGAAAGTTGACATTGTGTTTGCTGGAATATAAGTTGCTCGCAATGTTTATGCTTTTTTATTTTGTTCAAATACAGGTGTTAGTACAACTTCCAGGGTTTCCTTGTACTCAGGAGCGTTCGATGTTCTAATACATTATTATATGATTAAGAATATTCGTATTTTTCGGCGAAAAGTAAGTTATTATGCAATAGGGTGTTAATTTCTAATGTTAGGTTGTTTTTAAGATTTTGTAGCGCATCGTCGGGAGGTCGAATGTGCCCTATTAGCGTGTATTTTTCACGGAATAGGTCTGGCTATTAAAACATATTTGAATTTGGTTTGGAAGTTATTAATATTTGCGCCAGAGACGGCAGAGCACGTATATAACGACACAAAAAATTAAATGTTGACGTTTAGTTCATTTCAAGATTTCCGTTGAAAATTTTCGCCTCCATCCCCGTTGTTATGGTCCTTTAACCGTAAACCACGAGACATCGTAACAGCGACTTTCTACTGCGCGCGGTAGCGTGTATGACCAATCACCAAACAAATGTTTGAAATAAAACAAAATAAATATCTTGCATGTTATTATTATTTTTTTGTTTAATGAGTTGTTACATTACATTTTTAACCATGCATATGGCCGCTATATATATATATATATATATATATATATGTTTGCTAGTCTTCTGTGGGGGTCGTGGTGGTCGAGGGGTCAGACCTCTCGCCTCCCACCTAGGCGACCTGGGTTCGATTCCCGGCGAGGTAGTCACCGCACGTGGGAATTGTGCCGGGCGATGCTGGTCGGTGGGTTTTCTCGGGGATATCCTGTTTCCTTAGTTCCTTAACTCCATACACGCATTGTCAACCCTCACCAACGTTAAAGACCTCGTTGTTAAGGGCTGACCAAAATCTCTTTACTTGACGCTTGGTCTCTGCACTATGATACAAAAAAAACAGACATTATTCAAGGCAAGTAATATAGTTGTCCCCCTTCTCGCTCACTGCGGGGAGACCTCACACCTCACCCAGATTGACGGAAAGGGTAACCCCCACAACACAACGACGCACTGCGCCACGGAACATACTGGTGTCGCGGGCGATAGTTGTGGGATGTGACGGTCAACGAGGACATAGACTGCTGTAGTGACGTCAGCAAGTATCCGGCAACTCGCTCCGCGCCCACTGTACCGCCCTCGGTGTCGGCGGTCACACCAAACACCAGGCCCACGTTTCCGACTACACTTTATACGCGGTTCGGGATCAAATGCGCACTCAACCTGTGCTAAACTTCTATTTTCAGCCAATTCGTATCTTTCCGCGCGTAACGGCCAAATCTGGGGAATGTGTAACCTCTATGAACACGTCACTTAATGCCTGCGCGTGTAAGATATATATATTTACAGTCAGTAGGAACCTAAACAGTTAAATAAAAATAGTTTATTAATTATATGAAACATATTTATGTCAAGTTAGGTTGATTTTGTTTCGTAGTTGCTGTATTTAAATAGGGAAATACGCGAAACTATATTGCGTAATATCGCAGCCAACCATACAAGCGCTAAAACAATATAGTTAATGTTTATTTATATGCAGTAGCGGCTACTGACAATTTCCAAAGGTTAAATTTTTTGTGCTCACTTAAATAGTAATTTGTATACGTAACCAATTGAAGTAAAAATCATGACGATAGCCAATTGTGTTCCAGTGATATAAACGATTCATTAAAAAAAAAACGCATTTTACTTTTTTTTTACATCTTGGGGGTCGAATTTTAAGAAAATCCTTAATGCCACTTTTCGAATATTTACGTAAGCAACATTTTGAAGTGAAAGCCAACTCTCTATCCCGAAGGATTCGATAGATATCGATAATTAATCGGAAACACATTTAAGGTCTTTTCACCCCCTCAAATGTTGAATTTCGAAGAATCTTGAAATAGGTTAATATACATTCTTTTGTGTGTCCCAATAATGTAAAAATTACGACGATAGGCCGTTGTGTTCCAGCTCTATCGAAGTTTCTTCGTAAATACTTTTCACCTCTTTTCGCCACCTTAGAGTCGAGTGTCGAAAACCCTTTTTAGTGCTCGCCTACGGCCTGAAGGGAACCCACACAAAAAATTTCATGATTCTAGGTCCAGTGGTTTGGGCTGCAGTTTTATATGTCGGTCAGTCATGGTTCTCTTTCATACATAGAGATAAGAACCACAAAACAACCCATTTTCACCCACGAGGAATTGAGAATTAAAGCTTCTTAGAACTTTAAATGGGCATATACAGCTTGTAACGATCGTTGAATGTTATTGTTAAACATAAATATTGCACGTTTTTTTTTTTTTTTTTTTTTTTTTTTTTTTTTTTTTTTTTTTTTTTTTTTTTTTTTTTTTTTTTTTTTTTTTTTTTTTTTTTTTTTTTTTTTTTTTTTTTTTTTTTTTTTTTTTTTTTTTTTTTTTTTTTTTTTTTTTTTTTTTTTTTTTTTTTTTTTTTTTTTTTTTTTTTTTTTTTTTTTTTTTTAAGTTTAACTTCCATAAGCCGAAGCTCTGCACACGGCTCGGCGGGCTTGTCTTTGACGTAGAGACAGACGTCAACTATGAGTGCTTTGTGCATAGAGGTGATAGTGCAAGCTGCGAGAGAGTAAGATTCGACTTGAGTAGCCGCTTGCTCCTAGTTACCGATCACGCTCGTTATATACAAAAAAAATTAAAAACAGCGACATGATTTTATTAGTACAGTAAATTTTAGACGGTATGTCTCTACCAATATATTTTATATTTTCAGTTTCCTCTCATCAAATCTAATCAAAATTTATACGAAGTAGTTAATATTGTTAATTTTTCGCTTTTTGTTGATCCTGTGTTGTATAATTATAGATAAAAAAAAAAGCATTTTTTAAAAATATATTTTGTGCAGTCCCTGTAAACATTATTCTCTGACAAAAATACAACACCCGCTAACACATATTAAAGATTTCTCCGACCCATAGAACATATATTAAATGAATCTAGGACTCACATTCCGGAGGACTCGGGTTCAATCCCCCGCTCCGGCCATCTTGATTTCAGTTTCCCATGGTTTCCCTAAATAGCTCCAGGTGAATGCTGGGATGGTTACAAACGAAGACCATGGCCGACTCCTCTCTCATCTCCTGTTATTGTACCAAGTTGTGTATCGCCGTCAATTATGAGAGATAAAACCACTTACCTTACCTTAAATGAATCTGCGCCTTAGTCTACTCGTGCTAAATAACTCCGGTTTACGGTATGTTACTACCTAGGTGATTGATTTTTTTTCAGCCTGTTTTTTTATAAAATTTAAGTTTATGGAACAGTTATTTCAAATATATGACAGTGTAGCGTCTGCTCAGAATGATACGTCATGATACACTTGTTGCAGACGTCCTACAGCTGGTAAGCTCTGAAGTCTGAATTGTCAGCATGCTAAGTAGATGACAGGCAATCTATCATGTCGACCTACGTGACGCATATTGCAGTGGGTCGACCAGAGCAGTGGCCAAGTACGTAATATATGTGTGGGATCATCCCGGACCTGGCAGGATGTACGCAGTTCAGTTACAATGTGACGCTATTTGAGTATGCATTCAATCCGCCAGCCACTGTTCAGCTGTGTATAAAAAACTACATACCCACCAAGTAGGCGGCGATTCGACCTTGACGGGGAGATTTTCTGCAATAACTTCTATTTCAAAATATTTTTCGTAAGTGTGGTAATGTTGAGGCATACTGTAGAAGATATTTGTGATGAATTTTAGAAATCACAAGAGTTTTATATTGGACTTATAATCATTCTTGAAAGTTAACCAATTGTTACAAGTTTGGGCTAGGCACGCTGAGGGATGGAGGTGTTTGATAAAAGAAAATAACATAAATAAATCTAAACTAATTTATTTACAATTGTCTACACCAAAATTACTTGCTGTATGTCACCAATGAAACAACACACATAACTACTATTTACATGAAGGTTATAATAACTAAATAACAAAATCGCAGTTCTTTATACTAGTTCTCTGTACAAGAAATGTCTCTCTCGCCATTTACAAATGGTCAATCCAATGTCCTAACTAATAACACAGCGACAGTCCTCTCGAGGCCCCGAAACTCCCTCGTCGCACTGGTTGCCGCAGACAATATCTCTGAACACTCCTGGATCCTTCTCGCAACCCGTCACTATCACCACATCTCACACCAGACGCCTGTCGTCAGAACGCCATTGTCTCTGCCACAGCTCTCTTTTATACCCTTAATCTGAAGTCTAGAATTCTCGCGGCAAGTCTTTATCTGAAGGCTCCTATAAGGATGTCGTATCTGGGCCAAGTACCATCCTGCAAGAGAGAGTACACACAGGAATACTCTAGTCTAGACCATGATATCTGCCGTCAGTCGAAGTCGAGTCCTTTACGAAACCCGAGATAAGCATGCAGGTGGCCGCAGAGCGTCACAAAAAGGTAACATGAGCAGCACAGTGCATGCCTAAGAGTCCTTTATTATTACCACTGCTATATCATCTTATACTGCTCGTGTGATAATTGTGGCGTGTAGATGGCTGTTACGGCGGCACAGAGTGCATTCGGAGATCCCTTAGTTCTGCCACTCCTGTATCTTCTTACACCGCTCAGCAAGACAGTCGCGGCTCGCAACATTATAATTCCCTTGAAGTGATTCTGCATGACAAATTAATGAAAGAATCCGTCAGTATTTATGTCAAGCAGTTTATTAAAGAACTTATCCTATGTCTTGTCGAAGAGAGAATTTTGATAATACAACTTGAATAAATGTTATGAAAAATTATCTAATACTCCTTAAGCGTATTTTGTATTGGTTTCAAATGTCCGTGTTTTATGCCTATTAACAGCGGAGCGATAATCAGCAAAGTATCACGCCTCTATTAGCAGCGCGCTAAACTGGCATGCAAGGTTTTCATGGTATTATTTTAACTTTTAAACGTAGGCCTATATGATATTTTTTGGACACACTACACTGAAAAATTCGTGAGTGAGAGATTTTGGTCAGCGCTTAACATTTATAAAAACAAAAAATAAAATATTTTTGTATCTAATAAAAAATGCTAAATTTTAAAATGAAAATTTAAAAATTTAATTTTAAAAAAAATTCAAGAATACATATTTTTTATTTTTATATGTGTCAAATAACAGGCTACAACATTGTTATACATCGTGATTTTTTTTCGGTTTGTTATGTCAAGTGCAAATTTCGACAATAACGGCTCATTACGCAAAACTATGAGAGATGCATAAAATTCCTAAGAGAAAGATTTAATCACAATTTATGCATAAAGCAAGAAAATTATATCTGGTACGGTCTGGTCGGCCTTTACAAATACACATTTTGACAAATGACACAACAAAATCGTACCTTTAGTACCTTACAGTTATTGAAATAAATATATTACCGCTTGTGATTTTACTTTGATATAATTTTTAAGTTACTAAATGTAATATTTTTAGTACCATTTGCGCAGCAGTCTCGCTTCTAAAAACTTATCGTGTCGCATTTATAGTTGGCTTCTAATAGCGTTCTGTTTTGTGCCAATTGCGTCAGCTGCAAGTAAGACTAGTGATTTCCACGACACGGCACGGCTCCCCGGAAGACTTCTCTTGAGGCAAGATACAGAAAATTGAGATAGTGTTTTCTTGGAGTGTGTACATTATCCTTGGTTTGCCGGGCATTAAATTAAAACAACAAGTTACCAGCATAACTGATAAGCCCACTTTCCTCAAATTGTGTGCAAATTAACCCTGAAAGTTAACATCGTTTACGTGCATCCAGGAATATTGAATAGTAATAATATTAATTAAGATATGATGTACGAAATATACAAAAAATAAGTCCGCTTACTACGCAATATAACTATACCCAATTTGATTAAAATGAAGAAAAAATTTTCTGAGATGTTGTCCTTATGTAAAGATAAAAAATAGCAGCACATTTTAAAATATTACCAAAGTATGAAAGAAATACACAAACGTCTAGTCAAATAACTAACTATAATATGCATGCCGAAATTAATTAACTTCGGAAATATATTTTCCAAAATATGTCATATTACGCAAAAATATGATATGGTTGCCATTATAAAAATATGAACACGTGACTAACGAAATACAGTAAAGTCAAGTCAGCTTTATAGGGTATGTTCCAAGTTTGATGAAATCCCAAAAAAAAATTTCTTAACATATATGGCACGGCATATTGAGCAAAAATTAGAAAATATCTATCATTATGTAATACTGTGTTGAAATACAAAGATGGCCGATGTTAAAAAAAATATATGAACATAGGTTGAACGAAATACACAATATTCAAGTCAGCTGTGCATGTAGTATATGTGTAGCAAGTTTGGCGATATTCTGAAAAATATTTCCTAAGATGTGTAAAACTATGATAAAAAAATATATAAATACCTGCAATTTTGAATGCATGAATACAGACTAAATGAATTACAGAAGAGTCAAATTAGATTTGTATGTATTATTTTGAACGAAACACACAAAGTCAAGTCAGTATGTTGTATCTGTGTAGGTGCCAAGTTTGACGAAATTCTAAAATATTGTTCCTTAGATGTCTAACTTGATCTGAAAATGTTAAAATGGCCGCCATTTTGAAAATATGAAAAAGCATAAAGAAAATATATAAAAATCAAGTAAGGTTGCTAAGTGCTATATGTGTACAAAGTTAGATGAAATTCGGTCCACGGGATCAAATGTTTTTAGGGGAGGGATACACACACACACACAGACATACGGACCTCATAAGATTACTTTTCCCTTCAGAATGTAAGCTGATAAAAGTCAGCCCTCGTTGATGAGCAGCAAGGATCTTGCAGGTGCCGACCTGATGTGCGTTGCTTTAGTAAGCAGAGCGGCCCTCAAAAGTTTGATCGTCACTCAACTCACAGTTTTTTTACCAGTTAAACATAAGCAATTGCTTATGTCCACTAACCCACACAGTCTGGTATTTGCAGTTAGTAACTTGATCGCCCCTGGTTTGTGTCGAGGGCCCCACTAGGAGCCTCACGAAACTTGTTTGGCCCACTGCAAACTGGCAACAATTGTCTCTCTAGGCAAGTACTGATACTGTATGACGAGAGCCCACCCCAATCCAAGCTCTAGCTAGACATTTAGCAATTTGTCATTTAGTATCATTCAAGTATTACACTTCGTGTATCGTAATAATTACTACACGCTGAACATGAAGTATTTTAGGGTCATTTATGTCATAAATGTAACGAATTAATCTAGTCTAGTGATTGTTTATTACTAAATGAGCTGATGGATTGAAATTTTAGTGGAACTTGCCTTAATGTCTTCATTTTACTTTTTTATGCACCTGTACTTATTACGACTTTAATTACTCAATAGCTTACCTTCTTCAATGGAGAATCAGAGAGAAGTGTATCCAATCTGCCGTGCTTCCGTGCATTATTCCGGCGTGTGTGAAAACTCAAATTGTCATAGGACCTAGTTTTTCGACCAATCGCTGATTTTTTTAATTAACAAGTGAATTTCGGGCATCCACAGATCTCTCTCGAAATACTAGTAGTGGACAGAAATTTCGACTTAGCGAACCTCGAAGTTGGTAACTTGCAAATTTGAAAGCTCTGTTCGGAAGTGCACTACAGTTTGAAATCTCGCGCACGATGAAGCGACCACGTCATATTAGAGCCTTATTTGTTTTTCTGTGTCAAAGGGCACCCATATGATAGATTTTAAGGGGGGGGGGCGCAAAGTCATAAATAATGTATGATTATGTAACAATTTTTAATGAGCAAAATTAGATAGTATGAATGATATGACAAAAGTTTCTGTAATATGTACACATGTACGATACGAAATGTTTTATTATTGGGAAATTATTGCTTTGTATTCCAATTATGTTACATAGTGTTATAATAAATAAGTATTTCCCTAGTTCGCTAGGTATTCTAACCGGAAGGCAGGCGGAAAGAAATAATAGGAAGAACGAGTTACAACTAGAGCTTTGTTACTTTTATTATTAATTTATTATAAACTTAATTTTAGTACACTGAATCGTGACCATATGCCAGTTTGATAACTTATGCTATGGGCGGTAATACAGTCTAATTTGACTCTCGCTTACTTATAAATTTGGTGCAAAATGAAGATTCGATGTCGACGTCATAGGTTGTCGTAACAACCTCGGCCATGGAAGTCTACGTTTCAAGACAAAGAGAAAGAACGGAAAACAACGCTTCCGCACGGCTGTCTGTCGTTCAGCATTTCCCGCACCGTCATTGTGCTTTCCGGAGAAATGCTATTTTCACCGCCACCTCAAGGTTGAATTAGCCGTCTGTGGGACGAACAATATTTGAAGTAAGACCATGCTTGAGTCTGTTATTATATCAATAACATAATCTTGAATGGACCGGTTAGACCGCTGTTGAGTATTTCGTATTCAAAAACCTTCGTAGAGCATTTCACCTTAAGGCGCCCGCCTGCCTGCCTTGTAGCCAGCGTTGCAGCGTGCTAGCAGAACGCTTTTATCTAAGAAAATTCTAAACGTGTTTCTAATGTATGCATTTACGAAAAGAATAAACACGTCAAACAACCTCGGAATAGTAGTTTTAAAACATCACGTTAATTAGAAAGACCATTTCAGAGCACCTCAAAATGACTAAAAACGGCTTTTTCAATATATTATTTCCGAACAAATACTGAAGGGTTTCTTGTGAATCTACAATAGAGAGGTGTATTGGACTTTACTTAAAACTTTCAACGAATAAAAAGATGGGGTTACCACTGAAAGTGTCAGTCAGGCGAGAGTCCTACAATACCACTGTGCGTCGTTTCATTGTCTTGCGGTAGAGGCGATGCCGCACCAGATGAGCCGGTCAACATCGCCCTTGGCGGCGTGCCTTACTCACACTAACACACGGTCACCAGGCGGGTGCCTTAAAGGGATCAGTACCTGCCATCTTCGAATGCTTCCATTTCCGCTGCAAGTTCCATAAAACGAGATTTGTCAGAATTTCTTGTCTGACATGACAGATATTAATTACCTTCTTAAGCGTTACCTAATTGTTACATCTTCATTACTTTTATTAGTTTTTGGCTACTAACCTTCCGTAGGAACAGAGCCATTTTTTTTCCTACGGATGGTCATATATAAGCAACAGTAGTCAAGCAATGGCAACTTTATACAATGTAAGAAATTATTCCCTTTGCCTTGCCGAAGCATAGAGCATCATAAAACATTTATAGACAAAGTTTAATGCAGAAGTTCCATTCAAACTACCAAATACACAACATTGGATCAGTATACTAAATCGGGTTAAAGTGACTTTTTGCTAACTGAAGTTGCACTTTCAGTCAGTTCTCATCACTTGCTGTAAACAATAAGTTAGAAAGAAACACATTGTTTTTATTTCATCGTAAACGTCAGAGGCAGTAAGAAGTCTATAGAACTATTACTTTTATGGACAATACTATATTAAAAGTACTCAGTTTATCGTGACAAGCCTGTATCATCTGACTAAATGAACGAGTAACAATGAAGTGGTGTTTGCAGTGTTGGAAACACTGCCAATCAAGCGGTTATGCACATCAGAGAAGTATGCCAACAAACCTTGTTCTTGGACTGAATTCATTAACAAATTCCAGGTGATAATAGTAATAATAACGATGATAATAGTAAGTGAGTAAGAGATTTTGGTCAGCGTTGTAACATCGTGGTCTTTAGCGCTAGTGAAGGACACGATTCCCACATGCGAAAATCCTGGGACCAACCCCGCCGGGAATCGAACCCTGATCGCCTTGGTGGAAAGCGAATGGACTGACTTTTTGGCCACCGCGGCTATAGTGAGTATATTAATAAGAACAATAATAATCGTAGTAATATTAATAATATTTAGCAGGGGTGGTATCACACCCCGAAAAGCAGACTTTCAGCATGGAAGCACATAAGCGTCTGCTGAGTGATGACGAAGATGGGACTCTACAATGGAGCAGCACCCGGTGAGGAGGGGGGGGGGAGAAGCGGGAGTACTCCGAGAAGACTGTCCAAAGGTAAAGCCCGTCACGTTTCCCGCATGCGAATTATCCGAATCCAACCCGACCGGGAATCGAACCGAGTAGTCCGACCACTCGGTGGCAGAGGCCCACGTTCGAGATAAGCACAACCAATAGCTCTCATTCGAGAATATGCGTATATGATATTTTAAGAATAGCAAGCCAAGTAAACGTACAGTGCAAACTAAATACTTCCTTATCGTAAGGGTAAATACGAGCATGACTAGTTACTGGAAGGAGAGCTTTGGTGACTACGTATCCACATAGCCAACGATATAGTTAAAATTCAAATCCAGTCGTTTAAAGGCGTTGGACCCGTAAAATCTCATTTTTTTTATATTGGTGCCAAACACCGTTCAACTTTTGCACATCAGATAACACGTCATATCTCCAAATAAAAAAAAATTAGGCCCAATAGTTTTTGCAAAATCACTCATCAAAGTCAAGAAATGGCCATTACCGTGCAGCCAAAATAAAAAAAAAGTAATTAACTAAAGAATTCAAAATTACGGGAACTGAAAGTCAGTGTATCAATGCATTTCATGACATGTTTGACAAAAGTTAGTTTTGAATATTTCAGTAGTAGCTGAAAGTGAAAATTATGCAAAAATTTACTCATTTTCATCAATTTTTTAAAAAATACAAAAATATATCGCTTTGTGTTTATAAAAGTGTCTTGAAGTAGTTCACATAATTAAGTATCGATATGAATTATCTTGTTCCTGCAAGTTAATTATTTTTTATTATTTTGGCTACACCTCAACTGCCATTTTGTGACTTCGATAGGTGATAATGCTAAAACTACGGGCCCTAGTTTTTTTTATTCGGGGAAATGACATGTTATCTGATGAGTAAAAGTTGAACAGTGTTTGGCACAAATATAAAATTTTGAATTTTTACGGGTCCAACGTCCTTAAGAAGTGATCCGAGTAAAGTATGCTTGCGTTCAAAAAGTGAAGTGAACTATTTGCCTGCATGCTTTCAACCACAACCTGGTTAACCTCAGGTGGTCGAGAATCATGACCGAGGAAACCTACATAACTTTAGGAGGTTATTTCGTAGACGCTTGTTCAGCGATTCAACCAGGTTTTATTTTCAGAATCGCAGTGTAGTATATTTAGAACAGAGTGGACGGTTATATGACTGTGAGCACAAGGTTCTGTTTACTCTCCGAAGCAAACAGATTCAGCGAGGAAGATGTTGGGCTGCCCTATTTTAATGGATGCCTGCTTTTCCATTTCGTTCCTAATCTGACCTTGCTCTAATTGACCGACTACATACTTGAAAACTGTTTCTAATATTTACATATATAACGTTTGCTTTCCTACGCCATTCATCCATTCGCGATGAAATTCATGTAAATTGTATAACTAACTTTTATTTAAAAAAAAATAGTTTTAAGAAAAGTATTGAACATAGAAATACTTATTTTTGCGTGTAACTCACTATAAATTGGAATTGCACGACTAAAAATGTATTAAATTGAAAACCGCGCGAACTAGCCCAAGTAGTGTTTTCAAGAATGTAATAAGTCACGGAACTGTGAGTTGCTTGCAGGCTTTATACGTAACTTGGTGATTGGACTAACTGGTCACGTGGGAAGAAGCAGCCATTGTGGAATAACAGAATGCACTCACGACCATGACCTTGGAGACCTCACTAGTTGCTACCTCAGAGAGGTAATTGCACACAGAACTTCAATTTGGCTGTGTTCATGGCCACCATCACTCCATCGTTTTATTCCTGTCTGTGAAAACAATTACTTGCACGCGTACACTTAATACAAATGTGGGCTTTTCCCCTTTTAGGCGAATTACATTTATTTACCAAGCAGCCAGTGCTCGTCATAACTCTGTAAACGGAAAAAAATATTGTCAACGATATGTATGGAATATTCTATAACAACTAATCCATGAATATCAACTCAGTTTTACCCTTAACTATTTTAATTTACAAATATTTATCCAATTTTTTTTTATACCATGTGAATTTCCGGTATTTGCTAATTAGTATTTGGTAACTGCTGTCAAGTATTTCGAATCAATCATACGACGTCCGAAATAATGTTTTGGTTACGCTCAGGTGCAAACTTAGTTTTGAAATTGGTGTCATGAAATACTAATTGGCAAAAATAATAAGTGCTGGTAAAAATCATAAGTGCTTTGTACGGAACTTAGTGTTACGTGAAACCTCCCTGCTTCATTCCTTGGTTAATGTAGATTAGTTTAGTTTAAAATGCCGTACACAAAATCCGAGTTCAAATGAGAAATAGTGGAAGCTAACTTAAATGGACTACTTAAACGAGTATTTCGGTAATAGTTACCGTACTACTTTGATTTATGTTTAAGAAGTTCTTACAATAAAAAAATTTAGAAATTACAAACTTTTCTATTAAGTAGGTCTATTTATACGTGTTCACATTTAATTTGTTACTGTTTTATTCTTTACGCACCTATCTAAAACCAGGGGCGTCAATTCAGGTTTTCCAGGGGGGGGGGCAAGATTTGGTTTTCTAACGACAGTGACCTTGTTGCATCATTTTTATTAATTAAGCATGTATAAATTAGAAAATTTAATAATAAAACTTCAGTTAGCATTATTTACACTTAAAAATACAAAAAAATATATTTAGACACAAAAATTCCAAATCCAGGGGGGGGGGCATTTGCCCCCCCCCCTGTAACCCCAAATGACGCCCCTGTCTAAAACAGCACGATGAGGAAAATATATCAGTTCTACTGCGTTCGTCTATAAGCGAAGGTTTTTTTAAATTGTGTAACCCCCTTTACCATTCCTAATAATATTTTCCGGAGTTACACGAAGTAGGCCGGAGTTGCACGAAGTTGGCGGGGAACGGAGACTGGTGATAATCTTCCGGGAAAGGGGTCGGGCGGTAGTTCCCGGACGTCACCACCAGGAGCGCCCCGGCCGCTGTGTGCCGACCTGCTGGAATAGTTGTGGGAGGGCGAGAGTGCGCTCGTCCAGTAGCCAACCAGCGATATGCCGGTGCCGCCCGTATTTGTTTGCTAGTCATTGCGCTAATTGTTGCGGCTCCCCGCGCTCCAGTTAGCAGCCGACCACCGTGGAAGCTAGACGTTATCATGGACAACAACAGCAGGTGGAGGACAGCCTACGAGAGGACCAAGGTCTTGCATGCGTGCTCGATGGCATGCAACAAGAGGTAAGATGGCCCAACTCAGTTCAAAGAAGTGGTTCGCTGAAATTTTTAATTTTTTAAAAGATATTTTTTTACGAGATATGGTTTGCTTTGTTGGCACATACAGTGACAATTTTTTTTTTACTGAAACGAAATTTCTTTAGCTTTCATAGTTTTCGTGTTATAGCATATTAAAGTCAAAATTTGCCTAAAACTGTTTTATACAATAAAGGAATACCAACTTACTTACCGAAATAAAAAAAATCACATTGATGACAGGGCCATGAACTATGACAAGACTTTTATAAAAACCAGATTCATTCCTTTTTTTTTTAATTTTTAAAATATTACAATTTTTTTTATTTTATATTCATTACTTTTTAAATATAAAAAGTCAATGCGCTTCGTATACATGACGTAGTCTATGGTTCTGTTCTTCAGTGTGAATTTTTCCATTTCGAAAAACAAGTTTGTTTTACTTTATTGCATAAAACCGTTTAATACAAGTTCGTATTTTAATGTTATAATACAAAAACTTTGAAAGCAAAGAAAATTGTCTTTATGGTAAAAATAGTTTTAATGTGTGCCTACAAAGCAAACTATATATTGTGCAAATAAAAAAATTCATTTAAAAAACTATTCTTCAAAAAGTTGTCGAACTTATATAAACTTGTGCACGTTTCGTGATAAATATTTGGAAATATAAACCGGTGTATGTGTGTCTATATATGTGTGTGTGTGTGTTTATTTATTTATTTATTTATTTATTTATTTATTTATTTATTTATTTATATAGGTTTTCAACAATCTGCTGTAAGATTTTGTGTTACCGTTTGGATTTTGTGGAACACGAGAGCGCTTGTCGCCTGGAGCTCACGGCCACTGCTACTTGCTCTTACACGCTTACCACCTTGATCGTCTCTATATGCGAGATGCTATAGTGGATGTTATTATTCTCCTTGAATAGTTCCAACGTCGCATTTTAACGACATTTCTTATACTACACAACATAATACCTCAACATTGTCCAGTTGTCACGCCGACAAAACGCTACGATTTTAATAATTACCATCAAATATACCTAGTGCTCGCGATTTATTTCTGTTGAGTGTGTTCAATAATTACGACGATTTTGATCATCACAGACTATTTTTAATAACGTTTTTTTTTCTGCGACCAACTCTTCTGCTAACTGTTAGTAATTTTCTGCGTCTGAATGAACGTTTGTGTACGCCTGCAACTGTGTATTAACAATGTAAGTTAACATTTTCGAAATTTATTTAAATGAATCCAATTTGCTGACATAGTTTATATACATATTTATTTATTTATTTTCTGAGGCATTTCTCTGTCGGAAACGTCAGAAGTTCATTGCACAAACTCTTCTTAAAAAAAAAAAATATATATATATATATATACATATATATATATATACACACACACACACACACACACACACACACACATGGTATATGGTAAAACCTAATTTGTTTGGTGGGGTTGTTTTTTTTCCTGATGAAATATCCGTTCTTGAAAAATGTGAAATTATTGTTTTGCGTTTGACAATTTAGCAAATAGCCTGTGACATGTAAGTGTGAAGCATTTAATTTCAGTAGGTGTTTTGTATTTAGGTGCCCCTAATCTGTGAATGTAGACTTAAACGTGATATTGACATTGTCTGAAAGGTAAATTTTTTTCCCCAAAATGGTGTTATAGTCACTAGTAACGTCTACAAAACAACCATTATTTCGTGAGAAAAATACAATTATGAATTTCTTACAATTAAACGCTGTCAGATTTTGTCTCTGATTGCACTGCACAGTTTCTACAGCAAGAGCTCTTACCTTGCGCGCGTTTTTAAACTCTGAACGATGCACAGTACTTCCAACACAACACTGCGAATTAACGATACGTCATGGTTCGTGACCACAAATTGTGGACGCGGTGCCTGCTGTGTTGGTAGCACTGACTGCTAAGGTCTTTACGACTTTTTTTACGACGCTTCTTGGAACGTGGCAGTACAGTCTTGGACAACCCTTAAAGGCAGAAGTGGAGGGTCTTCGTTGTGGAGAATTTCACTTGACTGTATGCAGAGCTCGTAAAAAACTGTTGTCCGAAACTATAAAAACTGTCAGGTGTATGAAAGAGGAATGTTTATAATTTATAACTACACAAAAAAATTCACTAAATATAATTTTTAACATAAAAACTAGCTTCAGTATTTATTCTTATTCTTGGAAAAAATAAAATGCATTTTCTCATTAGGCATAGATGCTTCATGGACAACACTTTGCTAAAAACTTTATTCAGGATTTTTTGTCTCAATAATTCCAACGACTGTACGCAAGGAAATATCAATAAATGTTGGTAGTAATTTTTAAATTTGTTTATGTTCATATGTTTCCGCCACAAAAGTTTTACTAAAATGGATAGTATTTACAAAAGAAGTACTAAAATTGTTTTAGTCAAAACTACTAGTATTTCCTTTCGTACAAGGGTAGGAAACATTGGGACAGATAAGATAAAAGTAGTTTTTTTTTCTCGCAATGTTGTTCACGAAGCATTCATAATAGAACTACGCCTTTTATTTAGGCAAAAATAAAAGACTGCAGTAATGAATATTATAAACATGTTAAACAATAATTTGAGTGAATAATTTTTATCAGTGTTACAAATTATAATATTTCTTTCATATAATATTCAAATTTTACCATTTTGATAATTTGTATTATTTCACTATCAATTTTAAACGAGCTATTCATATTATACAGTCAGGTGAAGTGTTCCAGATGCACACTCCACTTCTATCTCAAGACCCGGTTTCACCAACCTTTATTAAGCATTTAACATTTGTTATAGAGAGTTAACAAAATATTTAACATATACTATTTTCTGTTAATCCTCTTTAACAAATGTTAATGCTTAACAGAGGTTGGTGGAATCGGCCCTAAATCTTGCACGGCATGAGGTTCTGCCAGGCGCACTGCTTATCGCACTTCTATGTCAGCAATGGCATCAACGAAGAAACCAGTGGCAATTACATCTCGCACCTCCTCTGGACACCTCGCGAGTGACAGATGGGCTAGTATCACAATGTCCTACCTAAGTTCCTGAAGGGGCTCCCCAGGTCACTGACTGCGACTTAGAAGTTGGACATGGGAAACTTGCAAGTAGCGAACTCCGAAGCGCAGCTCCGGGGCAGAGACTACAGTAGAATACTCCAGGCGATGTAGTTCAGGCAGAGATTAGAGTATACTGAGAACAGGTCCTCTCAACACTGCTGCCAGGTAGTAGGCACGTTGCTCTTCTGTCCAACCATTCAGGGTTGCAACAATCTCATATTGGTGCTGATATTCACGCCATGGAGTTTGGCTATCATAAGGGACAGGTTTGATCGTAACCCCCTTTCCAACCCCAGGCATGGCAACCTTAGCTGTATTCGTGTGCTGCGATACTCCTACCGCCGATCCTGATGTCGCAGAGAACTTCTCGTTGCTACCCTCGTGTCTCGGCTCTGGTTTCGTCGCCTAGCCATTTTGACATGTCGACCTGACCTGACCACCTGACCACTTCTCTGCCGCTATAGAAATTCCTCCCATTCCACCCTTTCTGCAGGTCGTCATTGTCAATTTTATGGTCCACCAATTCGCTGACATTGTCAATTTTCAGGTTAAACGTTTTAGAAACGCTTTCTATTTTCTTGTCCACAAACTCTATTTTTTAGCTCACCGATTCGTTCTGTCTACATTATCGTTAACAGTCTAATTTTCATATCTACATTTTCATTAAAAGGGTTTGTTTTCTTGTCGACACTGTTTATTTTCCTGTCAACATTTTCATATCACTGTCCATTTTCATGCCGAGTCCCTCTTTCAGTGCTCGCAGTCCTTCCAATTCGCTAGCCATTTTTCTTGTAAGCATATATACTTATAACTAAAATTTCCTAGCTAAGAAAACTTAACAAATTAGTCTAAATATCTCATTAATTGCAATTAATTTTACTATTTTTTATGTTTTAATTTAATTTAAAATTAGTACCTCTATCCCACTTCTGACACCAGAAGGCAAGGTACGCTGAGGGATGGAGGTCTTTAATTACCTAAGTAAAATAAAATAAGTAAAGAAAACCTAAAACTATCTACACCAAAATGTCTGAATGTCACTTATATTTAATCGCTATAATATAAGTGTGTGTAAAGCTTAGAGTAAATATAGGGTAGAGGGAGTATCATCTATAGAGCTGCACACGAAATTGTGTGTTCAACATGTGTCACGAGACTTTAGTGAAATATGCGCGGGAAATTTGAAATAACATTGAGAGCCAATGTGGTGTCACCAAGATCTCGGTTCAAAACCTTATAGTAAGTATACAGCTAATATTTATTTTTTACTAAAAACAGCTGGGTTAAGGAAAACAGTAACGTGGCAAACATTGTTTACAATTTTGTCGTTCTGAAATTTCTACACAATTATACTATGCGATAATATGGTAGTATGCTCTCCTTAGTTCATAAATTCATATGGTACCAAAATAACCCAACATGGTTGTGACATGACTAAATATATATTCTGGAAGTTATGTCATCAGTTTCAAACAACACGACTGCATTTTCACGCCGAGAAAACATAAATAAACGACACCAAACTCGCGAGACCATGTTGGACACACATTTGTGACGTCATGTTCCCTCTACTATATGTTACCTCTATGGTGTAAAGTCACCAGTATGTTACAAGTTTATAGCAAACAAAACAAATAATTACTACAGTACGTATATAATGGTTATAAAATCTAATAAATAAATAACATGAAATCTCTGTCCTCCATACAAGTTCTCTGTGTACAAAATGTCCCTCTGACCACTTACAAATGGTGAACCCAATGTCCTAGCTTGGAACACACTAATGGCCCTCTTTAAGTTCCGGAACTCCCTTGTGTACATTACTATCTCAGTAAACAATATCTGGGCGGAAAGTGGTAACTTTACGGGCGTCCAAGTGGGGTGAAACAATAATGTTATATTTCTGTGAAATAGTTTTGTAGAGGTTACTTGAGAATATATTTTCGCCTTACGAAAAAAAAAAAAAAAAAAAAAAAGTTTTCTTGTAACGGAACTTCAAAATAAACCGCAAAAACCTATCAACATAAATGTAAAAATTCACACTTATTTATGTTTATTGTTTTTTGCGGCTTATAAGAACTACACACCTGCAAATTTTGACTTTGAAGTACCGTTATGGGAAAACTGGTTTATCTAAATTTTTTGTAAGATTAAAATATAAGCTCAAATGAAGTCTGCAAAACTTATCACTGCTTCATACAAATATAAAATTACGACTTTTCCTTTCTTAAACACCCTTAAGACTACCCTCTCTGTGCTTTAAATACGCTGCAGCAAGATGCAATTTCTTATTATATGACTACCCTACTTAACGTGCCTTACATCTGTGTCTAAGATACAAACACATTAATCAGATTACGTCACTATAAGTTTAAAAATTCAGCACGTTCATTAGGAACTTGATTTACACGGGCCTCTAAAAACCGGTTTCCACAGACTTCTGTATCCGGGGAAAACCATAATCATACGTTGGACTTGCATGAACATACGAAACAAAATTGTGTGGTAACATCCTGAAGTGCTATAGGGATAACAGCTTCAAATGCTATAAGGAAAGGATTAACAGTCAAGCACTGTACGCCAGTGGACAAATACTATTCAACGGTGACCTACTGCTCCATTTATTTTGTGCCTCAAATACACAAACGTGGCACATGTAGGGAGACAAGTTAAGGGAGGGTGTTAGACAATTTTATTGTATTTTTAGTTTTTTTAGCCATAACTTTTATTCAAATTGTATTATCAAAATTTTCTCTCCGATATAGCATAGCATAAATTCTTGGCAAACAACTTGATATAAATAATAATGGAATCTTTGATTAATTTGCAATGCACAATCATTGCAAGGAAATTCTTGTAAGTTAACCTATAATTCACTTGCGATAAATCTGCATGGCAAATTAATGAAAATTTTCATTATTATTTATGTCGAGCACTTTACCGAGAGCATATCCTACGCTTTGTCTAAGATGGAATTTTGATACTACAATTTGAATAAATGTTTTGGATCGAAAGCTTAAAATACAATAAAATTGTCTTAACACTCCCCCTTACGGAGCCTCCATACCTGTCCTTCAAATGCGTTGGAGCTAGTCACGGTTTTTCTTTTTTTGACGAAAACTACTTAACGCGCATTATATTTGTATGTCTACGAAAATAACACGCACTTAAAACTATGTCGCTATAGTTTCAAAAATGCGGCACGTTTATTTAAAACATTACTTTCGGGTTCCTCAAAATGATCAAAAATGGGGGTTTTTCGGACTACCGTACCTATAGAAACAAGCCTTAGACTTTGAACTATGCTGGCTACAGATAAAATGATGTAGTCACCGCTTATAGTCGCATAGGAAAAAGGAAAATAGTAAAGCACTGCACGACAGCTGAGTGGTTTGCGCGTAGAGGCGATAATGTATTTCGTACGTCGGTCAATGGCAACCTTCCCGCCCCTACATCACACACACACACAAACCTAGACTATCTAGGGAGGCCCCTTAAGAGCGCTACCTACCATGAGCTTCAAATCCTTAGCAGTTTGTTCGTCAGTAAAGATTTTTACGAAACAATTCCACTTGTGCCCATTGTGACAATGTACGGAAAGACACTTCGAAAAATGACAGAATGTTAAGGGCGCTGCCTACCTTGAAGCCACGGCGAGAGCAAGCATAGGGTTTTACAAGTTAAATGATTTTCCACCTGGCCCAGTAACGGTTTAAGTTACATATATGCCACCCCAAGCCTTTTTTGTTCGTCTCGGTGCCGCGTACATTGCTATGGATCGTTCAGGCAGTTTTTTAAATACCGTGAAAATTGTGGGCAAGAAAACATTTTTACGCACACACAACACGTGAAAATGGCTATTCATTACATATTTTCTACTGTTATATTTACATAACCATATTCTCATTTTCTGGGTGCAGAAAATGGTTCTTGTCCGGAAGCAATATCACAACAGGTGAGAGTGCCATTGAAAATAATTTTACATGAAAACTCTATTCTTTCACCACCAGGGCTCCGAGGTAGGCAGCGCCCTTAAGAAGGCGTGGTACATAATTTGACACTAAAAGCATTAATCTATAACTGTAGGTTTCGTGACGCCAATTTGCGAAAATTAAACAATTGCAATCCTAGGCAGTAGTTTTAGCCAACGTCTTAAACAAAACTGTTTCCAATGTTACGAACTTCTGAGGCACAATCTCGGACACCGGAACCTCGTGCATTTAACTGCGTCGCAAGAGATCACGCGTAACGAATTAGTAATTCTGGATAAATATTTACTCACAAAGTTGGCAAATGCCATTATCTAGGATTGTCATTGAGTATTTTATTCATATTGGCTTCGAAAAAAAGCGTAGAAATAAATTGATGTTTTCAGCGTTTATTTATCTACCACGCACTCTTAAAGGTACCATGCTTACTAAAACACTGATTGTTAAGTCCTCCAACATAGTAAACAACGGCGTTTTCAGACTACAGTACTTCAACACGTACTAATCTGTTGTATATGAAATTCAGTTACAAACTAGCCCTGAACTTTGCTACAGACTTTCCAACAATACAATTATAAGGGCACCGGTTATCAAAGTCCCATTGTAAAACTGAAACTGCTGGAGTCATGCACATTAGTTCAGCGCTAGGCTTGTTACGGCGATGCGGCAGTTAATGCACGCTTCAAGGTCGCCCTAATAGCTGCGTCGCTTCTGAGCCTCAAACGCGCAGGTAGACAGCGCCTTCAAAGGAAACAGTATTTACCATCATTTAGAAATCTAATTTTTCTGCTGTTAGGAGGCGTATATAGCTGGCGCACGAACACTGTTGTAGGAGACTAGGCAGTGGCGGCTCGTGGGTTGTTACCAGGGAGGGCACTAGTTGCCGAGAACTGTACACTCGCTTGAACGCGCCGCCGTAGACCAACATGCAATCTACTGGTTACTTATTGTATTGTAACCAGTCAGTAATAAGCAGCATCTACATACCAGAGTGCCAGTGGTTGTATCGTCAACTAGCGCACTATATACAGTTCTCTCAACTTGTGCCCTCCGTGGCAACAACATACGAACCACCACTGAGACTAGGAGAAAATTTGTTTAAAGAAATACTACCAAACGTACGTTACATAACTTGATCTGCGAAAAGAACGCACACAAAATTACGCCTTTTTTTTTATGCTTGGTAACACGGTTTCTGTGGATCTCAAAATGGCCAAAAACAACTTTTTCGTTTTGATGTCACGTAAAAACTACCAACCAGAATCACAAAACGAAAATAGAGAAGAGCGCGCTGTAATTTACTATCAAATTTCCGTGCGTGTGTATAAACTAGGTTCACCGCTCCAAAGTCCCATAGGAATAAAGCAAACGACCTCGGTCGTAGAAGAACAGGTCTGGACACTCGCCTATCTAACAATGTATTTTGATCGACCTCCTTGTTGTTTGGTTGTAGTTTGTCAAGTTACCGAGAATGTCGTACTTTTTGGCGCTGTTTTCCGGGCGGTCGGACTCTTTACTCCGCTTACTTTTTTCCATTGTTAACATTATAAAGTAAATGAAGATTTCTGGAGCCATGATTTAAATTTTTGAGCGTATGAAGTATTTCATAAATTGATAATAAGTACATTTTGATAAATTGTTTATCTTAGCGGGAGGTAAGTGGGCGGAGTTAAGAGCTCGACCGCCCGGATTGCCGCGCTAAAAATGTAATAGCAGTATCGGTAACTTGGTGAACTGCAGCCAAACAACAAGGCGTCAAGTTTCCAGGCGAGTGTCCAGACCTGTTCTACGGCCGTGGCAGACGACCGAACATTGCACGCCATTTTCACGCCCCACGCATAAAGGCGACTCGGTTGTAGACGCACGAGCCAGTTTATATACCTATGTTACTATGATCGCATTGTTTATATTTAACAGAGGCAGTGACATATAAATTATCTAACAAGAAAAATGCTACTAAAATTTCAAAACTGTTCATTTTATCTCGAACCACCTATACAACCGAAGACTCTGAATGTGAGTTTTCATACTCGAGACTCGGCATCATTATGCCATAAGTTATTCTTATTTTTCTATTTTCTTAAACGCTGACAAGAATTAATATGGATTTTGCGATCGTACCATTTATTGAAAATTTGAGAAGAATGATGACAAATATGTGTAGCGTAAACTAAACTCACCTTATGCAGCCGTATCAGGCATGACAATGGACGGCTTGGAAAAGGACGGAGCTTTGGAGTCGGTACAGTGATGTTGCTGGTCGTTACATCAAGCCTCACTTGTAGTGAGCTGTTTCGTATGGAGCACATCCAGTGCAGAAGACAGAAATGTGTTTTTCCCACTGTTGACACAAGTGCTAGTGTGATAAATGAAAGTTTTTTTGTTAAGTTGGTATTTTTACCAAATAAATGTAACATTCTTCTATAATGAGTCCAACGTCTCTTAATTCTGTACGTTAAGTCACACCTCATTTGTCATGGTGATCTTCTGACGTCGTACAGCCTATCGGGTTGCAAAACACCGGTACATCCCACACATTGCAGTGACTGTAGCACGGAAACGGTACGTTTCCGAACATAGCTTCTAATTCAAAATATTATCTTTGAAAGATTCTTGCAATGGGGATGTATGACAAGATGAGTATTCATGGATATACGCCATTGCTTGCGAATGTTGCCAAGTCGCAGATAAACCCACAAAAACATAAAAATTAAAAAATAAATAAATAAATAAAAATTCAACAAAATTACGAAAAAATTTCTTAAATAACACCAGATATGGTCGTTGTCAACACACACTCATGGATATAAGTCATTACTTGCGAATGTTGCATTTTTACTTTCTTTGTATTTTTATGTTTTTGTGGGTTTATCTGCGACTTGGCAACATTCGCAAGCAATGGTGTATATCCATGAATACTCATCTTGTCATTAAAAATATTGTCTACTCAGTCCCCTCTACTAGCCCTTGAAGTTTGTAATATGCATTTCCGAACAGCCTGTATATAAATATTATACCATAATATAACGACGTGCCCACTGAATGTCAGAGTCTTTGCTATCGGCCTGAAGACTGCACACTAGAATATTTGCTGCTGTGTAGTATGTTTGCCAGGGGTTAGGCATTAGCGCGTCCGTATTTCAACGCCTTGGACGTACGAAATCCACCCACCTATAGACGGCAGCATTTATAGTTCATTTTACTACCCATCTGACGAGTCTTTGCCTCTGAGAAGTGAGATGCGCTGTTGTATGTTGACGACTTTGTGGGTTGGCGGGGGTGTACCGTGGGGGGTAACGGGTTGGAACGTAGTACAATCAGTGCACGAGCACAATTCTGTACTTTCTTTTTCTGCTTTCACACACTCTCTGGCAATTACGCACAGTCTTTTCACTTACACCTATTGCTTTCGCCACCCTTTCAACTGCTTTGTCTAATCGAGATAATCAAACCACTTTTGTTTTCTTCTTTACAAAATTGTTAAACATTGTAAGTAATATCTTCTTAAGAGTACTGCGTACTGGTTTGAAATTTCCACGTTTGACGCGCGGGAACAGCGGGGCGATAAGAGCCATAGTACCACTCTTGATGATAGGCACATGACCTCTATTCGCGGCGCGCTGAACTGACGTGCAATGTTTTCGTAGAACACTTTTTCCTATGCGAGTTTAAGTGATGACCCTATAATTTTATTTTTGCAAAGTATGAAGTAAAGACTAATTCGCACACCTCATTTTGCAGTTTACGGATTCAGGTCGTATTTTCAGAGTTACAGCAGTCTAAAAAAAGCCGTTTTTTTTGCCATTTCCAGAGGCCCCAAAAATCATGTTACTAACAAGCATACTGAATTTTCAAAAAGTGGCATACGTAGTTTCAAGTACGTGTTCTTTTCATAGATAACAACAATAAGAATAAGTTCAGCGGTTTCGCGTAAAAAAGTATTCGCGTGACACTCCACAACACTGTCAAGCGGCTAAGTACACAACCCTCTTAATTCATTACGTTAGAGTGAAACTGACACAATAGTCGACATGAAAACTACTTGCTGAGTGTGATAACTGTAATTCAGTGGGTAAGCTCTAACAGTTCTCACTAGCATACAATCCTGACATATTTGACCAGCCAGAAAGATGAACACTTAACATGTTACTCATCGCGAGTGGCGACAGTCCCACGATGTGTACATGCTTCGCTTTGGAATGCGTCGTTGCTGAAGTTCATAAACAGACTCTTTGTTCTGGTTCATGTTTGCCTCCAGTCATTGCCAGTGACACGACACGTGGTTTGTCATGCTCCGTAAATAGTACGTCATGCCGGTACAGTCACTTACACAATACACTGGTGCCGTGAGTGGGTGTACTAGTTAACAGTCGTTACACTTGTTTATGACTATAGCAAACAGCCATGTATGTTAGCTTTCAGGCCGTCAGGTGTAGTGTAACCTAGAAGTTAAACCCTAAATTGCTGTAAGCTGACAAATTTACTATGTACATATTACACTAGATATCTTCTTAGCACAGTAGAGCGCAGTGATGAGAGAGAGTTTTACGGCCGTTTAAGAGGAATCCTCTACTGGCGCATGGACGGCGATGCAGCGTATCACGTGTATTCTTTTTTAACGCGAAACCGCGTAACTTATTCATATTATGTCTATCTACGAAAATAACACACACTTGAAACTATTCTTCTATGTTTTCAAAAATTCAGCACGCTTGTTAGAAACGTGATTTTCGGGCGTCTCAAAATGGCTTAAAACGGGTGTTTTTCTAGACTGCTGTAACTCCGAAAATATTACCTGAATTCGTAAAGTGCAAAACAAGAGACACGCGTTGGTCTTTACTTCATACTATTCAAAAATAAAATGTTGTGGTCCTGTAGGAAAAAGACTACAAGGACGCCAGTTTCTCGCGCTGCGAGTAGAGGCGATATGCTTCTCGTCAAGCGTGGGACACTGGCTCTTATCACTTCGCTGTTCCCACGCGTCAAAAGTAGAGATTCGGCACCGGCGAAGACTCCTAATAACAACGAAGAGCCGATGAGGTTGAAGTGAAGAGAAGGGACAAAACAACCATGCTTTAGCCAGGATTCGATCCCACGACCTCTTGCACCGTACTACAGAGACGTGAGCCAATTGGCAAACATATGGTGACCAATTTAATATTTCTTACTCGTTCTTTCGCAGGGATGAACATATCCATAGAGGCTTTGATTACATTATATTTATGTCGTATTTATTACGTAATAAAACACTACATATTTGACAGTTCCTGCCTACAGCAAAGACGAATTACACTCATCGGCATAGTTTTGCTACATTGTTACCCATTGAGTATAAGTAGTCGAAAAGTGATTCAAATTGCATTCACGTTTGACTACGTGTTTATGCAAGGGCGAGCGCAGTGATTGCTTGTATCCTAGAGTTTTTTTTTTTTTCAGCATTAAGATATTGCCCTACGAGCGATTTCAAAATTTTCATTTCCGATGTTGCCGTATTTATGGGTTTTATGAAATAATGTCACTTTAATAGAAAGCTAGATGGCTACGGGACGTTATGGTTATAATAGTCTAACCTACGGTGCTATTGTTGGTTCCATATTTATGGTGAACGGTGCACTGCAGCAGAAGTCACATTCATGATTCATATGTCGTTCGCTGAGAAAGGAAGACCATAGAGTATATGGCACATGTTCTGAGAATGGACGCGCTACGTTAGACGTGACATTTTCTTGGTGCATGCACCAGTGGTAAGGAGCGTCTCTAGTGGTGCCGTTTAAGGATGATTTGTTTATTTTAATTTCTCCAACAACAATAATATGCCTACGACAGTAAATAATTTTGAAGCAAAGACAAAAGTAGTGTCTTTGTTACTGTAGTCGAATTTTTAATATTGGAATAACGTTACATTTATAAAAGAAAATTTAATTTTATGGAAATATTCTAATATTGCTCCATTTATTTACGATACATAGTCTATTAAACTAAATTTTATGTATAGTAAACTGGATGCATCCTTTGAGAATACATATCTGCATTAAAACCCTTCAGTAACAATTTTTTTTTGTAAAAAAAAAAACGACTAAAAGCTAAGCATGTTTTCGTATATTGTCCCTTTTTCTCTTCTATACTGACAGATACTCCCCTCCGGTCAATGTCTACCTTAGTTTCCACCCCTCAGTGTTCCTTCTTAGGTGAGAACACACCCAGCTGTCACTCAATGTGTATGTCTGTCGGACGATGCTCAGATCTCTGCTATGCAAGAACGCTCCAAGGGGCCTTGTACAGTATACCATGATCAAAGATCAGTATGGAACTTCCGACCTGACGTACCAGTTTTCTGCTTGGTCATGACGTATTTTTGCGTTTATTGTCAGCATTGCTATTACACTAGTCATGAATGTGTCAACGACGACCATGGCAAAGCAACCTCACCTTATATAAATACTGGTTTATTTCAAATTGGTAAAAATACGAGTCTAAATAGAAGGTTACGATTTGCTACACTACCAACTCACCAGTTTCACCAACATTTGAGCGTTAAGATTAAATTCCAGCTCGAATAAAATCGATATATTTTTGTAATTCGCGTCGTATCCGCCACTTCTGTCAAGCTGACGTCACAGAAACCACGGTGCTGATTGGCGGACATCTTGGTTTTTCGTGCCGCGGCGGTCGTGTCGCTTCTGACGCGTCATTGTGATTCCGGCATTTCTCTCCAACATACATACTATTATAGAACTTTTTTAAATTCAGTGAACTGTCTATCTTCGTATGTGCAAGTTACGCGTGCATGTGGTCCAGTCGAATGTGAGTGAAACCAGGCCGCATGCCTGTGCAATGACGGAGAGAGAGATGACGTCGGTCGATGGCAGATGTGGATGCTGCGAGGAGCCCATGCTGGACCAGCTAGTGATGTACTAAAAAAACGTGCGACGACTGGTGGGTTGCCTGCCACCAGATATTTACGTCTGAAAGTCACGTATTTTCACAAGCACATTGCACCACTTGTCTTTGAAAAAAAAAAAAACTGTACTGTCTGGAGTAAATTTACGTGGAGAGCGAAAAGTTATATTTATTAATTTGTGTGAAAATTTATTCTTCTATGCACACAATGTGACATTACAGTCCACAACAGTTATTGGCTGTTTTTAGGGATACCTTCTCCAGATACTTATTTTTACCCACGGAGTACAATAAAAAAAAGGTAATTTATACGGGTAGTACGTCAAGAATTATACAGCCTATATGTGCGAAGTCTAAATTGTTGCACCTGTTGTCATAGTATTCTTTATTTGTAGCTTAACTTTAAGTTTGTAAACGTGTAACAACTATAGATTAGGCTTTATTTGTCTAAACGATTCTTGTAATGAGGGGGCGGGGATGGTAAGTCATTGATCAGGTAAGTACTTGTGGTCATACACCATTCAAGTAAATAGTGTCTCACCAGAAAATACACAAACAACCAAAATAACTCAGTTGTCAACTGGCTAACAAGCCAAAAACACAATTCCGGAAGGAATAAGTTGGCGAATAAAAAAAAAAGACAGTACATCGACACAAACGAACACAGGCATCGAAAACCAACCCAGATAGGTTGTGGTTAGTTAGGAAATAAAAAACTCATACAATTGCGCTGAAGGAATTCCGCCAGACAGATATAATTAAGGACAAGTAAAAGAAAAGAAAAAAAAATTGCTGACTGGTAACGACATAACAGACACTGACATCGTGATGAAAGCTAACAATCTCAATTAACCAAAAAACATCTGTGGACAGTAAAAAAATAAAGACAAACGCAGCGGTGTCCTTGCGACAAAACAAAATGTCACTTACACAAACGATAACCTCTTACGTAATCAAACAGAGATCAACAGCAGCCAACAGAGCTTATTTTGCTCGAACAGACTGTTGTACTAAAGATTCCCGACTCGTATCAGTATAACATCAATTTACAAAACGCTGAGACCAATACTTATACATAGTCAGTAAAAATTTTGTTTACTTCTTGTGGTAATAGCAAACAAAAAACATGTGGAAAATGTGTTTTCAGTTTGTTCCTAAAGTGAAATTTGTCAGAGTATAGATACCTTAAAAATATACGTTAGAATTACATTTCACTAGAATAAAACAAGTTTGTGGCTGTATTCACCAAGTTTTACTAAATTTTACATCCAGATAACACAATTGTTGCTAGTGACAAATTATTCACTGTCTACATACAAACTACACGTTTTGTAATATCAATATTTTTTTTTTGCGTCACTGCTTTGTGCAGTGGTTAGGAAGCACTCATTCGGCTAAACAGATCCAATTTCAATTATCAGAGGGGTTACCTGGATGTAAGGTTTTGTAACGTTTGGTGAACATTGCCGTAAACTTGTGGGTTTTATTTTAATAGTGAAGTTTCCTGGCGCACAGATTGTAACAGCTTTCAGTAACATGCACCTACATGTCCACAATCCCTGTAACAAATTTTATTTTACAAATCCATCGCAACAATATTATTGTAACGCGCCTGTTAGCTCGGCTACACGCATTGCAACGAAGTCGCAATGCTTGCATATGTTGTAGGCGTTACAAAATACTTATTTAATTAGAAGTTTGGAAACATAGTCGTGTAGAGCACACCATTACCATTATTGTAAATACTCTCGCAGTAACAGAATGCCTTACAGAAGCAAATTATAGGCTAAAATACTGCACACCTAACATACATAAAATAACTTTAAAGCAATATTCAGTTTCAGGTAACATTCATTGTCACAAATTTATTCCGTAATATCATGAGGCAATTATCACTCTATTCTCCCTCTCTCGGTTCGTTTGAGACTATAACTTAGCTGCTAGCTGTTTTAAACATAGATATTTTTAAAAATTGAAGCTAAACTATGAGTGGAACACATTGCTAGTTTCATACACGAGTAGTTTAATGACATTTAGGTGGCAAGGAAACATATTTTGTATAGTAACAGAACATATTAAATACGTTCAAATTTGAGTACAATTGTAATACTTAGAACTGTGGGCTTTTTTTCTATTCATTTAAAGTAATTTTCCAGAAACGTCATGGTTAGTTTTATTTGAAATTAATATCGAAACAAATACACGTTTATATGTGCAACATAATAAATTTTAAAATTAATTCTTTTCTATTGTACAGTCTGAAGTGTGACCTTACAGACCTGTTAACGGCACGGCACGGGAAGTCGATGCTAGGTGTATAGTCGTTGGACCGTGACTGACACGAGCTAGGCACGTGTTCTTAGCAGGAGGGGCGGTTGGCACGCACTGCACGTGAAATGCGTGCGCAGCATGTTACCAACCTTCGCCCGGCAAACAAAAGACTGCTGAATATTCTGCCACGACAGCGGCCAGTTACTCGTAATTGTCTGTCCCCCGCACCCTGGCGCGGAAAACAATCGTGGATTTAACTACCTTACAATTCTTTGTTGATGTTTTAATATCCGCTTCACAAGTTATAACTAGAGGCACGGGTATTTCGCGTATCGATTGTCGGTCAGGTTGAACGCCAATAACATGTATATCACTGTAACTTCCGTGATTAGACGTCAGGAAGACAGCTGTTTTTACACACCTTTAGGGGTTGCAAGTCAGTAGTAAATAATAAAATAATTCGTGGGGCTACCCACTTATAAGATTAGGAGTCAATGGATATTCTACTTTGGTCAGTGTGTGTATAGGACTGAGAAATCTAGACTGATACCAGATTAATACGCGAAATACTCGTGCCTCTAGTTATAATATAATTGCTGTGAAATTATTGTTTTGTACGCAATCCATCGAATTTTCACAATGTTTGATACACATTAAATAAAAACGTGTTTAGGTTTTACTATAGTATTCAAACTGAAATGTTCAAAATATGCCTGCAATTATAATCAAGAACTTGCAAGGGCAACAAGTGACAACTACACAAATTGGTTCTGAATCAAATGTACAAACGCTGAGATGAAATATGCAAAATGAACTGTTAAACGTTTTACGAAGTACGTCTTACAGCAACACGTGAGGGAGGTGTCCAAGCTTGAAAATGAACATTTCCAAAGATTTAAATGAAAAAATTAAAAACGTACGTAACATTCAAGAACAAGTGAACTATACAAAATCAGTGTTTTATTTGGTTTCTGTGTATTCCCATACATTTATCCGATTGCGATGAAATTTTGTTGGAGGTGTAGTGCGTGCGTCCGCAAGGTGTTTTGAAAAAAAAAAAAAAAATGCAGAACGGTGAACCCAAATAAATCATTGGGGGGTGGGAAGGTGTCTGCAAAAATAATTGTATACCTTAATTGCAGAGGAAGGGGGGGGGGTGAGTTGGCAAAATGAGGTACAGAGGCAGAACGGGGCACCTAAAAAAAATTGGGCAGTGTAAACGCATGGCGGCCACAGCCTGTTTGTTAGTTACGTTTCGCTAATTAAGACCTGAGAACAGCTATGAGATGCCATAATTCCCTATATTGAGAAAATTCGTATCGTTAGGACGTATTGAAACCTCTGTTACAAGCACTGTATTGTAAAAAAACACCTGCATTATATTATATGCTGCAGTTGTTTTATGGTGTATAGTATAATATCAACATGGAGTGTTTTAATGGGTAGCTAAAAGGCTTGCAATGATATAGTTACAGTTTATTCGTGTTTTATTTAAAGTTCTTGATTAAATTATTATAAACCTAAAATTTTACTTAAATGAAATCCTACCGTGCCTCAAGACATAAAAAAAACTGAATGTAATGCATTTTCATCCCATCTAATGTACATACATCAGAGCTCGTATGAATAAGAGTTGATCCTTCAACGATTCCTTGCAATGGGTTATGGGCCGGCATTGCATAAAGTTTTTTTTCTCAACGATTTCGCAACCATGAAAACTTTTATGTAACAAACAACCAGTGTAAACGTTTCAATACTCTCAAAAGTTAACATATGTTGGCCCAATAAAACATATTTTTAGTTAATTACAAGTTCTGCCGAGTGCCCAGTTTGTAGTGAACAGTATTGTAAACTGAACCGGTTTTATGTACGAGCGAATATTTACGAAATGCAGAAAACACCACAGCATATGATAATTAAAAAAGAACCTGCATTAGCTTTTGTTAACAAACATGAATCGTAATGGATTCGGGAAAGGAATATATTCGTATCAGGATTTATTTTACAGTTATTGGTTTTCGTGTCGTCTTTCTCGATACGCCCTGTATTTCTTTTCCGTAATTGCTTATCTGATATAATGAATACAGTTGATACTTGCTTTTTTTTACTGTTTTTTTGTCTTAGTGCTATGTTTTCTGCAAGATTCGCTTGCATACGTCCATAAAACGGGTTTAGTTTGTAGGATTTAGGCCCGGTTTCACCAAACTTTGTTCAGCATTCAACATTTGTAAAAGAGGATTAACAGACAATTTAACGTGTGAAATCTCCGTTTAGTTGTCTTTAACAAGCGTTAAATTCTTAACAGAGGTTGGTGAATTCGGGCCTTAATTTAATATAGAGGAAGTTAAAAAAATAAAAACATTCAGTACTTTAACAGGAAGAATTATGTTTCAAAACAAGACAAGAAGTCTTATAAAGAAGTGTTCTGAAATCAATGCCGTAACTTAAGAGCTCTCGTTTACAGTACATTATCGGTACACCACGTGAAGACCATATGCGAACTACGTCGTAGGGAATAACGGAGCTTTCGAAACAACCCTCGTTGGTCTCGTTCGTGCTGAAGGTATTGGTGACGTATTCCTTTATAGTTGTTTAGACATCATTGATTGGAGTTTCATACCTACACCAATTCGGATGTCATTTTTCCATACCCAAAAACCGAAATGATCAAGCTCAGGGGATCGGAAAGGCCATTTTACTGGACATCCCCTACCAGTTCATCACACAATAAATGTATTGAGGTGGTCTGGGAGTTTTGGCGGAAATAGGACGTAGGTCGTTGTTGCACAATGAGCATACATAGTGCGTGAATACATCTTAAGAGGGCGTGGTACATAATTCCAACGCTAAAAGCATTAATCTATAACTGTAGGTTTCTTGAAGCCAATTTGCGAAAGTTAAACAATAACAATCCTAGACAATAGTTTTAGCCAACGTTTTAAACAATTTTTTTTTTCAGTGTTTCGTACTTCTGAGGCCCAATCTTTGCCGCCGGAACCTCGTGCATTTAACTGCGGCGCAAGAGATCACGCGTAACGAATTAGTAATTGTAGATAAATATTTACTCATATAGTTGGCAAACACCATTATCTAAGATTGTCATTGAGTATTTTATACATATTGGCTTCGAAAAACGTGTAGGAACCAATTGATGTTTTCATAGTGTCAGGAATAAACTTTAAATAAATATTTTATTTAAATATAACTAAGAATGAACTGTTCAAATATAACATCTAGAGGCATTTTATTTTAATTTTTTACACAACAACCATAGATTAAAACAACAAGAGGTAGTAAGTACTACAAATACAGCGATGTATATAAGTATACAATTATGAATTATTGTCACTCACTAACACATAGTTTATTTATCAACCACACACTCTTAAATTCTTAGGACTAACGTACTAATTTTCATAGTGATTATTTTGGCCTGTAGGTTCTGCTGTTATGAATCTTCACTTTTAAAATTTTCTGTAAGCTTTATATATCCCATGTAACTTATACACAAATGCGTCATACTGGTACAAATTGCACTAGTATGATATGTTTGTGTTTAGAAAATAATATCCCACACAAATGTGTTTGATAATGGTTTTTTATTATTTAACAAATGCTTTATTTCTATTTTATAAGTTATTTATTATGACAAACCCGAAATCAATGTGCATTGCAATACATTTGTTGAGTTAATAAGTATTGTTATTTATTTATTTATTATTATACACATTCATTACTATCTTTAAATACACTAGTTATAGCGGCAAAAAAGAAAAAAAAATAGTTAAATTAAATTGAACTACAGTGGCCTGTGTTTCGCTGTTTCAATAAAAGAAATACTCGCTTGCCAAAGAAGAACCAAATCAATATCACAGAATAAATAAGGAGTAACAGAAGCGACGAGGAAAGCATTTTCATTGTTATCGTACCAGCTCTCGGGGCGTACAGGAATATAAACAATACCACGTGGTTAGACACGTTGCTTTACATAACCACGTGTAGTGCTTGAGATACTGTCATTAGTTTGTATATTAGCTTGATATTTAAAAGTGGTAAACGAGACTATTCGAGGCTCAATATCAGATAAATAACTAACTTTTTGAAGCGGCATAATGGAGATTTTTAATCATCGTTATTGTACCAGTCCTCAGGGCGTACATGAAAGTAAGCAAAGCCACGTGGTGTTTGGGACAATGGTTTAAACAACAGCTTATATGTATAGATATACTGTGATTTGTTTGTATGTAATTTACGTATTTATAATTCGTAAACGTGACGTTACTTAACGTATCAATTTCCTCACAGATGATAACACAAGACCTACTAAACTTCAAGATAATTAAACTTCTGCGAACTCGGAAGCCATGGCAGTCCAAAGAGAAAACGAGTACTATAAAAATCAGTTTTGTCGCTTCTGTTACCGCCACGTTACTACATATTTATTCTAACAGGTGCATTAGAAAAATTTTGAGACTATGTACAGTCTTACGATACACAATTGTACCGGAACGTTTTTTAAATAATGTACAGTTTGCTAGCAAAAAATTATTTTGCTTAATTTTGGCTTATTTTGACAACAAAATATGTAATATTTCAGGGGCAAACCTCTAAAAATCAGTTTGGTTTGTTGTAAGAGAAACATTAAGATACAAACGATGATATATAATTGTTAAAACTGTAAGAATAAATTTTCGATATATATATAATTTGCGTTAAAAATAATTCGAAACCACTGCAAAATTAAAGAGCGATGTCTTAAGATTGAGGTAATTTGAAGTAAAGCAATAAACAACAGGTGTTTACTGCTACATGTCCTCGTAAAGGCAGTAGATGTATGCGCGGTGCCTCGGTTGGGTAGGCGCGGAGAGCGGGCGGTAGTGACGTCACGGTCGGCGTGGGAGTAGCCAGTGTAAGCGACTAGCGACCCCGGCCCGGACCTACACCGCAGTGCTAACTACGACTCTGTGGCGGCCGGTCGTTACAGCGGCCAGGAATAACTCGCGACTGTAAACATTGCCTAGTGTCGTCTACACAGCCGCCATGGAGGACACTATGTGGAAGCAGTTCTATGACAAGATGAAGGCTGAGGAGGGCAGTGCCGAGCAGAGAGAGAGGTGAACTATTATATAATAGGCTTTCATTAACATCATTAGCGCTGTTGACAGTGTGGGCGTGGCATGCCTACCTGCTATTCTTATACCATCAGCCATGTTCCTCCATAAGGTGCCCTTCTCGTAAATACATTTAACACTTCGTGCGTTATAATAGTGGCATAGAGAAATACAGAGAAAGTATAATGCTAATTAAAAATGTTTGTGCGTTATTTTGTGTTTTGAATGTGAAATGACAGTAGGTTCATCGTTTGTCAACAGTGAGATGTAAATATTTCCACTTGCAACTCATATTCTCAATCTGATTACGTCTGGGAAGTTTGCGATGCTATGCTATGCTTTCTATAGTTGTAAAGTACGAAAGCGCAACAAATAAGCTGGATTTTGGTCCAGCTGTTAATTTATTATCGGTTTTCCACAGCGACGTATACATTAAGCCCACGCTCCGTTGTTTTTGCGATAACTTAATTTTTTAAGCCTAAACGAGAGAAGTCAAAGATTTGTTTGGCAGTTTTGTTTAGAATAGTTTTTCATCATGTTTGCTCCTTCATTCAAGGCAAAAATATTTTTACTTACTGTGGTTCTAGCTAATTGTATAACTTAACGAAATTTATGTTTACTGTCTTATTAATCTAAACCGTAACTTTTTCCCTTGCAAAAACTAACTATTGCGTTATAAAACATTTTAAACAATACCGGTGAACATTTTTGTAATGGTTACTCTCAAGCTCAAAATATAATAATCGCAGCAATAGTATAAATGAGCGAGAGTTGCCTTAATATAGTATACTTTATAATATATTCTAGCGGTTACGAGTTAAATTGTATGTTTTATCGTGGTTTCACGTTTTGTAAAATGATACGACGATGTGCCGATCCTGGAATTTCAGATCTCTATTACTCTAGGTAAAAAAATAAGTTAATATATTTTCCCACGGGTCCTCAGTTTGAGATTTCTTCTTCCCCTCCCCCCTTCCACAACCATCTAGGTATTTGGGTTCCCAGTTTTGCGAAATACGTATTGGGAATTCTTGTTTCGGGTTCGAGAAACATTGCACATACCTTCTGTTCCATAGAACCTGTTATCAAAACAAGATGACTTGTCTTCGAAGGCTATTTTATCGCATGTTTATACGCTATGCTGTTGCAACGTTGCAGACTTCTAACCATGTTGCGAGAGACTGTCCTTGGAAATTTATTGCTGCAGTGAACATTAATTTATATAGACGTACCCAAGCCACGTAAAAGTTTTTGTAATGTGTTTCAGTACAGTCATTACAGCCTCCATTATCCTAGAATTATTTTGCCTATTGGGCGAAACAAGGGAAGGGGTGGAGAGTCTACAGGCTTTTCCAAAGTATTATTTTATATTTCAGAAACGTATTTTTTTTAGGAAATATTGATAAACTACATTACAAACATTGTTTTTAACGTGTCGTAGGCTAGGGATGACGAATTACTGCGTTATCAGCTTGTGTACAAAACTAACTTTAACCTCTTCAGCCGATACACACTCTTGAGTTTCAACCTTGCAGCACGTCTGGAAATAAAATACATGTTCTAGGTACAACCCAGGTTAAAGTTATCGAGTTGCAACAATGTGGAAGACATCAGTGTTGCCAGTAATTCCAATACCGAATATCGGGTAAAATTTTTCGTCAAATGCTTAAAAACATAATTTAATAATTTTTTGAAAATAAAATACTCCGTACATGCGTTGCATTAAAAACATCGAAGCAGTTTTATTATAACTACATGAGTATTATATTAGATGATATCTTGCATTCGCAATAGATTTTGATCATTCGAAAATGACTGTTTTGTAAGTCGTGTATTTTTAATTCAGTCCAATAGAAAAGTTCACTAAGCAGACAGCACGTCCGGACGTGCATTGTTAGGAGTTCAATCGATATGTTGGCGTGACGGGGTCAGCTATATTTAAGAGTTGATGCGGCGTAGTGCGCAGACTTGGGACAGACAACAATGTCTGTGATGACGCGTCGCGACCACAGATAAGTAGATGGGACGTGTGTTCCCGAGAAGGCGAGGAGTGCCGCCGGCCGGCTTAAAACCCGAGAGCAAGGGCGTGATGAATGCGCGCATTCAGCGGGATGTGACGTCATGGGCGAGGTTGTTCCCTGACGTTACTGCGGCCACCACACGGCGCGCCCGTCATCGTCGGTCAACAGTCCGAAACTTATTTTCAAATCATTATTATTGCACTCCAAGTAATCGGTTCGGTGCAACCCACACCAGGGCTAGCTGGAAAAGCATTTATTTTATCAGAGACTGTGATACACTGATACTTTTATTTTATCACGGACTACTGTAAACCAAAAACATATTTTGTTCCAGATTATGGCAAAACGAAAACGTATGTTATTTTAAATCGCACTGTGGTATACCGGAAAGGTACGTATTTTATCCCAGTTGATGGTTTATCGACTACGTATGTTGTTTTATCTCGAACCCAGATTATGGTATTCCGAAAACGTATACTATTTCACCACAGACAATGCGTATCCCGGAAACGTATGTAATTTTATTCCAGACAACGGTAAATCAAAAACGTAGGTTATTTTATCTGTGATTATGATATGCCAAAATATGTTAATTTAGCTTTGATAATAGACAGAAAAATTATTTTGTTTATTAGTATACACTTAAGTACGTTCTAAAAACTCTGGAGACAATTTATATGTTGTGCGAGTTTGATGCTGCTAAGTTTGGCTTGCGGTGTAATTTACATTACACTACTTAGCAGTGAGTCCTTTCCTATTGCATACAAAAAATACTGCTTACTGAAGATTATACGACCTAGGCTCTGTACAAAGTTTGCCGCCCTCAACAGACACCAGCCTCAAAACCCATAATCTGGGACCTGGTCTGTCGCGGCTATGTACTACAAGGACATAATGTCAAAGTTCGGGCGCCATGCTCATTGAAAACATTGTTTCTAAGCCCTCCAACAAATCTGCAATCGACCCTTTCAGACTTCAAAATGCACAGACCGTACGTGAATCTCAGATACGTTACACGTGTACTACAGTAAACACTGCTTTAGACTTCATCATTAAATTTATATGGTCACCGCTTAAGAGTGCGTGGTAGATAAATTAACGCTTAAAATATAAATTGATTTCTCCGCTTTTTCGAAGCCAATATAGAAAAATACTCAATGACAATCCTAGATAATGGTATTGGCCAAATTTGAGTAAATATTTATCCAGAATTACTAATTCGTTACGCGTGATCTCTTACGCCGCAGTTAAATGTAAGAGGTTCTGGCGTCAGAGATAGTGCCTCAGAAGTACGAAACACTGGAAAAAAAAATTGTTTAAAACGTTGGCTAAAACTATTGTCTAGGATTGCTATTGTTTAATTTTCGCAAATTGGCTTCAAGAAACCTACAATTATATATTAATGCCTTTAGCGTTGAATTATGTACAACGCCCTCTTTTAGTGTCGTAGTGAAAATGGATCGGCGAGGATATTGCACGCTACTTAAGCTGTTGTCTCGTGGCGATGCGGCATTTGATGAGCGTTTCAAGGTCGCCGCGCAGGCAGGCAGTGTCCGTAAATGAGGCCCACAACTGAGCAGCGACGGAATGCAAGGGTTGGAGAAACTGAAGTGTTAAAACGCCCTTTTATAGTTAACGACAAAATTCGCCACAGTTCCTCTATGTACATATGCCAAATATCGGGAGCTGCCTCGGCGCTGGGAATCGAACGCTGATCGTGTTGGGTGGCGAGTGATCTCACCACTCCACTGTCGCAGTCCTGGGACGTTGTCTGGTAGATTGTTAGGAGTATTCTCTGGTAATCCACGTGGGGTGTAGTGGTGGACTTGTTACCAGCGCGGCTAGCTTCATTAGGCACACGCCGCATTGATGATGTTATCTTAGCTGCATGTTCACTTCGCCGAGATTCGTCACGAAACTAGTGTAGATACGAAGCACACGTGCTAAAACCGAAACTTGCAGGCATCTCGTATTGTCCGCGCGCCAGCCCTGAGTCCCTGGCGTGTATGCATAGTTCTTCGTCAACTTGATGTACGCTACACTAACACAGTATCAAACACGTCCTAACTTACGACGTTACTGCGGCTAGCATGTGCGTCATATGCTGTTGGTACTCGTTGTGTTATCTGTATATTTACGGGCGAAAAACACATACCGCCAGGGACTCGGAGCTGGCGCCCGGACTTTACATGTAATTTATGTGTACAACTTATTGACAGAATAGCAAGCACTTGTTAATACCTCTAATAAAATGGGTTTACGAAGTTGGTTTTTAAGAACTGTGAAATGTGCACGTTGTTCAATATACAGTATTTATACAGCAAGCATGATATAGCAAGTAGAGGAACTATTCATACGAACTGTAAAGTCAAACCAAGCAGGATTTAACAAATGCTCGTGGAGACCACGGTGGTCAGGCCATTCGCCTCCCACCAAGGCGATCCCCCTCCCACCAAGGCGATCCCCCTCCCACCGAGACGATCCCCCTCCGATTCCCAGTGAGGTCGGTCCCCCGGATTTTTGCATGTGGGAATCGTGCGTTGGTCAGTGGGTTTTATATTGGATGTCCTGCTTTTCCCGCTCTCTCATTCCGGCGCTGCTTCGTACTTGGCTAGCCACCCCTCGCTAGCGTTGAAGATCGATGTTGAGCAGTGAAATAAATTCCTCACAAATACTCACCACACCGTCATACAGTCTATAAAACATTTTCGTCCTGTTATATCAATCAAACATTTTTTTCTTTTATCTAAGCCAGGGGTTCTCAAACTTTTTGACACTGCGACCCCCTTTTGAGACCTAGTATTTCGGCGACCCCCCTATTTTGAAATATAAACAAAAATAAAAAAAAAACACTATTGGCTAAGTTTTATCCATAAAAATACTATGAACTAGTTATTAGTTACTAGTAAAAATAAATACAAATTGTTGTCACTTACTGCAACCCTCTGTCGAGCGGTTTAAGGTAAAATAACTCACTTCGTGGCACGAACAAGGACAAAGAAATGATGACTCATGGGGCCTAGAATAGACTGCAGGCACAGCTGTTTGCGCGCGCACTCTCTGCCAGCCGGTGCCCGGCAGACGA
>PNEQ01114050.1:0-73893 GCA_003012365.1 Medauroidea extradentata
CCCCGCACACACATACCGGATCCTACTTTAGATGAGCAGTGCAAATGTAACTTCAAAATTAACCCTGAGATACATAACCTTACTATTAAATAGCTGAAATTCATCATGTCACTACTGACGTCAGTTATTCCACTCTTGCACCACATACTTGCATTGTGCGGTCTTGCATAGAGAAAGAGGTAGCTGCGTGTGTGGCAAGGTTCGTAGTCACCCACGGTGTTAAACCACATTTTAAAATTATTTGACTGACAAGGAACATACGTACACGTGGGTTTTATCAGGGACTTTAAGATTTCACAAGTTCAGTGGACAAAACACGCTGGACTCCAGTGCCATATGTATTTAAAAGCCTCAGCTCTCTTTTCAATGGCTCGTGTTTCATTAATTATTTTGTTTAATAAGAACTGATACTTCCTCTTTCAGTCCATTGTTGATTTCCTGGTCCGTTACTGTTACTATTATAAGTTTTATTAGTTAATGGTTATCTAGGAGTATTTTATTGACTTTAATACTGTTAAGAATGATTTAGAAATGTGCATGTGGTTGAACTTTAGAGCCGCGGAAATTTCTTTCCTCTCTCAACCTTCTACAAACAATATTTCAATTTACCACATGCCACAATTTAGACGTGGCAAAATGATACATATAAGCATTAATAATACATTTTCATAAATATTAAAGCAGTAACTAAATTTTTAGCTGATAGTAATACACGCATGGTTCCCTAGTTAAGTGGAAATCAACAGTTGTACTGCTACGTGTTTTGTTTACCGATGAGGCATAAACAATATGCAATATTCCCGGGATATTTAAATGGTAACGTATATCTTCAAGTGTAATACCATCTGAAATATCATCACTCTCTTCACTACATTAATACACTTATCAAGTGTTTGTAATTAAGTTGTAACATGCGTAATACAGTACAAATAAAATAGAAAATTATCTTTAGTTATATGTTCTTAACATTTAATTTGATAATATCAAAGTTAATGTAATATAGAATATTAAAACACTAGGCACTAATTTTAAACTCAACCATAATTTCTTTGCTCCGAAGCTTAATATACAGGATTGTTTGAAAAGCAGCGATCCATTATCGAAAAAAAAACTTTAATGTGTACTGTTACACTGAACGAAACCATTACCACATTGTAGAACAAAACCCATCATAATTGTCCCAAGGAAGTTCCACGCGGCCACCACTCATGTTGACACACAAGTCCCAGAGACGCACAGCTTCCTGAAACACCATCCTCAACATTGCAGGTGTGATTTTAAGCATCGCCTGCCTGATACGGTCCTTGAGATGATCAGTGGAGGTGATCCTGGCCCTGTAAACCACCGACTTTATGTAACCCCAGGCAGAAAAGTCAAGGGGTGTCCGATCCGGATAGCGTGGCGCCCAAAGCCTGTGTGATCCTCTTCCAATCCACCTGTGTGGGAAAGTGGCGTCCAGGTATGCACGAACATTCTGTGCGGATTGAGGAGGTGTAACGTCTTGTTGGAAAACTACAATGTCCTAGATGCCATCTTGTTGTAATTGTGGTTTCAGGAACAACTCTAGCATATCCAGGTAAGATGTGCCTGTTGCTGTGTGTTCGGCGAAGAAGAATGGGCCATACACTTTGGACTGTGTGATCCCCAACCACACGTTGACATATGAAGTATCCCGTTGCCACTCTTGAGTCACATTTGGCTGTTCATCTGCCCACACTCTGCAGTAGTGTCGGTTGACTGTGCCACATGTGTGGAAGGTAGCTTCATCACTGAAAAACACATGTTCCAGCAAATTATCCTCTTCCACTGCCTGCAACAGCTCGTCACACATTGCGTCACATTCTGTGTAATCCGCCCTTTACAGGTTATGTACGATTTAGATGTGATAAGCTCGTTTTTTTTTTTTTTTTTTTTCAAGTTGCAATGGAGAATCCTCCGTAACGTCGGCTGCGGTACGTCCAGCTCTCGGCTTAACCTCCTGGTTGATGTTGTCGGGCTTCGTGTGATTGCATCCTGTACCATCTGCACCTCTTCGGTTGACACTGGGTCTCTCAGGCCGTTTATCATCCTGCACACTTCCAGTTATTTTATTTTAGAACCAGTAACCTGACACTTGCTCTGGAATGGGCTGGTTTGTGGAATTTCCGTGTGAAATCTGCCTGCACCGCCATGTAGGATAATCCCCATAAACACGCACACATTCATAAGTACGCAGGTGTGACGTCTGTCTCGGCTCCTGCCGAACACATTACAAATGCTATAATCAGTTCAGGAGGAAACATGTTTGGTCACTTTACTCATATTTTCGTTTATTGTTTTGTAAGCAACACTATGGCATTGCTTATATTTTTTCTGGTGTATATACATGAAGTTAAGTATTCAGGTTAACGGATAGGCATATTCTAGTACTGACACGGATCTAGTTATTTTTACGACGCTTCCTAGACACGTTAAACGTTCGTGTGCGACGCCAGTGTGACAGTGTGTTTGTGAACACTCACAGAAGAGGAAGTCGCAAGGAGGTGTGAAGAGATGGAGAGATTATTGGAAAACAGTGAATGTTTCCCGTTCTCTTGCCTCTGATATGTCTTTCCACGCCTGCGAGGTTTTACTACTGTGGCGTCTCGAGTAAGTTCCACTGCCCCACATCTGCTGTGTTCCTCGCCACACATCTGCCAGTTCACTTCACGCTTTCGGCAGTCGCTACATACAAGGATAGCTTTGGTAAGGCTATTAGGAGCGTGGGGCAGATAAATGAACGATAAATGCACCATCATTTAAAATACACACATTTCTATAAAGTCAATATGGAAGAACTATAAACAAAAACTTTAGATAATGATAGTGTTACTAGCTAACTTTATAAGCGAACGTGTATCCAGGATGACGCATTTGTTAAGCGAGATCTCGTTAGGCGCAATTAAATGTACGAGATTTCCGCGTTAGCGATTTACAGACATGCAAAATTCGCGTTTTCATTTGGTAGCAGACTAAAATTCACTTTCCTATGCATAATCTGCGATTCAATTCGCCACTAACTTTTACGTGTGTTACGTCTTTACAGAGATTGGCCCCCCTACCTTGTAAGTATTCTGCTCGGCAAATCACGACAATATCGGCCAGTGGGAGGCGTCAAACAAGCCTATAGTCAGATGTCGGAAAATAACGCGAATTTTGCATGTCTCTAGCGATTGTTATTCAGAAATATGTCATTCGAGAAACATTTTTGTTTAAAAGTTAGTGTTATGCATCGGCTAAGAATATGCCCCTATATCTTCTTGTTTAACTGATAACTACAACTTCTGTGGAATTTAGGATGCATGTAAGTGGCTAAACATAACTCAACCGAAATTTGTTTGATGTCATAGTATATTTTTAACTATAGCTAGTTTATTTCAAAATGTTCTCGTGGAATACCAGTATCGCAAAACTACAGGACCGTAAAAAAAAGAACGACCAGTTTTCTCCGGCCGTTATTTTACAGTTGCTATAAATATTGTTTCTGAAAACAAGTTGCATGATAAAAAAATCGTTTGCGTACGCAATTAACCAAATTACAATTATTTCGCAAGATCATTTAGAACAGGCAAGAATAGAAATAAAAGTTATTTTATAGTACGATTAATTGACATACAGTTCATTTGACACTTATGTATGTATCTGTATATAATACCCTAAATATATAGTCACATAATATATAATGTAATATATTTATTCAATGTAAGTAAACTAGAACATAATACCATCCTACATGTTATATTTTTAAACTAACTGCTCATTGAGAATATAGCCAATCAAAGGGCAGCTTATACTCAGGAATGTATACAACATTGGATTCTAACCTGAGGATATTGAACACCGAGGCTATATATAACGATGGGACACTCCTGATTAGCGCTAGTAGTAAATGGGACTGCCGTTCACTGGCGAATTTCTTCGGGATTTCCTTCTTTTTTCTCCGACATTGAATTCCCCATTTTGTTTCCAGTTTACCTCGAATAAAGGAAGTCAAGAAACAAATCCAATGTAAGGATACTATGAAAGAATCCTGGCCTAAATTGGAGACGAAAATTTTAGTGGCAAAACGTTGTACATTTTATGTGCATAATGTGGCGACAGTGCAATGAAGTTAGTCCGCTCTTGCGCTCCACATGTATCTTATTTACCTTACTACTACTGTTATATGCTCTTTGAAAGAACTGTGCAATGGGAGTGCATGACTGGATTCAGTTTCTTGGACGTACTCCATTGCAAATGTAATGACTGTCAAAGAAAACTAAACAAATAAAAGAAAACCATAATATAAGCAGAGTATGCTTAGTCAGCAAGATACATACACAACAAGAAATTCCAAAATGGAATCGGGTCAAATAGAAACAAGGAACAAACAGATAATAAACGAAAATAATAACAAATAAAATGAAAAACCAAGTAACGTGCGACACAACGAAGAGACGAAACGAAACATAGTAGTTTTTCAGACAGACAGTTTTGGGAACTGGAATCTGTTCCCGTCATCAGGTAGACACAGGGTTCAGGAACACGAGTGCGACTGATAGTCTCATATTCAGCCCAAGATTCGCGTGGTGAGCTTATTGTGGGTTTGTTCCTGGATATTCTTTATTATTTTTTACAAGCATTTACCACTCGGCTCCGATACATGTCTTTCACATCAAGAAACCTGAGTTGAATTATTAACATACTCTTCAGTGCATGGGGTGAAGGAAGGAAGCAGTCTTGTGAATGTGTAAGACCTACCGTGAACGTGTGAAGTATGAGGTAGTGGTGCAGTTTGCGTGACTTGACCCCATAGTGAACGTGTGACCTCATTATCACAGGTCAGCGATTAACGGCTGCGTGCCGCGTCATGTCGCCTGTACATCATTACCTTCGACCCTGCAGAATCTGACCCCTTCCTGCCCCTTCTTACGTACATACGTTATCCTACCTTCCCCTTGCTACATCCTCGCCTAAACCTTGTAGTAATCGCTAATCTGTGACGCGATAAGAGGTCTTATCACATCCAAGACTACTTCCAGCTCTGCAGCGGCGAAAGTGTCTGTTGGCAAATGTTGTTGAGTTTCAGAAAAAAATTAGTAAAACAATAATAAAAATTTTAAAATTCAGTATTAGCTGTTGTCGACAAATATATAACATTCACACATTTTAGAAATGAATATAGTAAAATAGTAGTTTCCGGAATTGTACGTATGTTACATGTTTGTTGACAGTAACTTATAAAGGCTTTCCTTTTTTATATTTTTGTTCTTGTTTTACTACCGAATTTAAAGCGAAGTACAAATTGATCATTTCTGATGTATAGACAGAGACCCTCGATTTTTTGGAAAAAAATTTTACACCACTTTGTTTCAAAACCTTATGGGAACATCTGCATCCCTGCTACGTGGTTGTTATTAGGAGCGTGTCCTTGTGTTACGGCGTGACCCATTTGACGGAGCCAATCAGAAGAAGGTAACTGCGACACACGTCTGTGATTAGCGCAAGCCCAAGAAACTGAGAGTTACATCCAATCGCTGACCTTGAAGTAGAACTGCAAGTATGCACGGAAGGCATTGAAACGAAATAGTACAAAAATATGTTCCCTACAGGCGTATTTTAATAAAATCGAAAGTCAAACCATTATGTTTACATTAAATTCTGACAAAAGCGAACTTTATAACGGTAAATATCAATGACATTAATTTGACAAGAAACCAGTAAATTGGTTTGTAGAACTTCAGGGTAGATAACTTTGTTATTAGATAAATCGGTTATGCAGTCCTTAGGAACCGCGTTTTATTTAACACACTTCCTTATATGATGTGTGATTTAGAAATTTAAATTTCATGTTCGAGAAGAAAATATACCATAAGCGGGGTGCCTTTAGGACACTTTCAAACAATTTTTTTCCGTGTTTGTCAACTGTGAGTAAATATTAGTTAAGTTGCATGTGGATAATCATCGCAAGTTAACTTCTTTACTCCAGTTTATCATATAAAATGGGAAAAATATATTTTTTTCTGAAATATCTCAAAGTCACCATACATGTCCAAAGCAGTCGCCCCGGCATACGGTATTGAAAGTTACTTAAGATTTAAGTTTCTGCTGTTAATCTAAATCGAGTTCAAATGTTGGCAGTAATGTACAACCAGCTGCGGTTATTTTTGCCCCTGGGTGTATATGACAAGGATAAGGACCTCCCGTTCATAACGCCAGGTTACAGCTTGGTCTTTGTGTGATCGTTGACGGCGATAGCGAAGCCGAGACTTCACGAAGATAGCCGAAGGGAAGGAACTTGTCGGGAAACTAAGCGCTCATATTTCTCTGAGGCTGGCTGCAGAGTCTGGGACCCACAGCAGCGAGACGTTGGTGTCATCTTTCATCCAGGCCCGAGTCTAACGAAGCTTACATCCCAGCCCGCCGCTACCAGACGACCGTCATTTGTCCGCGGCTCTTACTGCCGTCTGTCCGTAAACGACCATTTGGCGAGCAAGACAGTGTTCCACCCCTCCCCTTCCCCCTTCCTTGCAGACAATGTAGAAGATCACTGACATCTGGGGAGCAAACATTTCCCTACAAACATCATGCGGTGTTTCTTATAAAATTACTATTGTACTGAGAGTGAATGACTAAACCAAATCTCATAGTTAGTCACGAATTACCGATTTAAGAACAATAACATGTTTTTTACTGGCATTACTAAATATTTTTAAGTGACGCTTCATCTCTACCTTTCAAGTAAAAGTTCTGGAGAACTATTACGCCATTTTATTTTCTTATGGTGTGTAGTGTTTGAGAAAAAGCTGATACAGAGAACCATTTATTTATGATAAATTGTTTGCATCAATTAGAGCATAATTATTATCATTGAATAATATTTGCAGAATGAATGCATGACGAACAGTAGTTTTTGCTGGATACGCGCCATTGCTAGAGAATGTTGTTAACTCGCAGAAAACCCATACTTACGTGAAAGGACAAAGCGCGAAAAAAAAAAAAATTACTTAAAAAGAAACAAGCTGAAAACCAAAAAAATTATATATATAAAAATAATGATGAATAAAGGAAAATGAATGGGTGTTGGCGACACACGCACATGTGATTCTGAAGTAGGAATGCATAAAATCAGTAAATATATTGTAATGTAAAATAAGTCAAAACAGACAAGGAGAAAACCAGGTGAAAAGTTACTTAAGTCTAGTGCGTTCCGAAACAACTTCTAATGAAGACATTTACCTCTATAGCACTGCATTGCAATGGGAATAGCCTACACAAAGACATTGGACACATTCCATTGCAACAATGTGTCTTAATGTAGCCTGTGAGTGAGGTCAGTACAGGAAAACACCATAGCAATATTTCTCTGAAATGCTGTGGAATAAAATGTACATTCTGTTCCAACTAAGAATTTACCATAATATTTGGAATTATATTTTACTAACAAGACTTATTCTGTAATTAACATTACCTGACTTGAAAAATAATGTTACAATTCGTGTAACAGGTATTTTTCCGAAATTTATCGGTAGAGACAATTTGTACGTTCGAACACAGCGGTCTTTTTCGTGTCATCAGAAATGTACTATTCAGAGAAGTCCACAAAATAATAACAAATTGAGAAAATATTTTCTCAATAAAGTATCCTAAATTTTTTAAAACTATATTGCCATAAATTAAAGAAGTACTAATCACAGTAAATAAAATAATAAAAGTAGTATTGCGGTTATGTTTGAAGAATTCCTCAAAATAATAATAAAACGAAGAACTATTCCCCCTTATAAATTTTCCAGAAAAACTACTCAAAATTGTTACAAATCGCAGAATTGTGGATTCATTAAAATATTGTACAATCGCGATACCCGGAAATGAAATTAAATAAGAAGTATTATATATTTTTTATCTCAAAGCTTAAAAAAATCATCTCGAAACTTGAATAGAAAAATACCACCTCAAAACTCGAAGAAAAAAGTCTTTTTTAATATAATTTTTATATCAAAACACAAAGAAAAACATTTAATTTTTCTGTCTCAAAACCCGCTTATTGATAATTGGGTTGAAAATTTTTTTATAAATTTTTTATTGTTGAATTTTAATTTAACCTGATGTTCTTTCCTTATAAATAAGAACAAAAATAGGTAATGCTCACAACTCAATAAAAGAAGATAAAGAACAACAAAATAGTAAATGAAATATCTGTAACAAATGTTATAAATGAAAATTATATAAAATTCACGAGAGCAGTAGGATTAAAAAATGCCTTCCATCATTAACTAGAAGAGTTTCAAGAAGGAAATTACGAGAAGAAAAATTTAAGTGCAATGTTTGTGAAAATCATTACAAGCCTTCTCATGAAAAAAAACACTAAACATTAAAAAAACACCAAAACAATATAATAGTTAAGTGCCCAGAATGTAATAATGATTATGAACAAAAAAAAAAACACGAAAAAATAGAGATCTTAAGGGTCTACCGAATTAGTAAAAAAAAAAAAAAATTATCAAATAAAGAAACGAATCCTAAACATGAAAAATATATGGCAAAATCTGACCTTTGTGAAAGAGAAAAGAATAATGCATTCGAAAAAAACGAACGATGAAAAGAAAACATTTAGAAGTAACAAATAAAATTTAAAAAATTGAAGAATTCGAACAAAATTAAATAAATGAAATAGTAAGATCATTTGATAATGGATTAAAAACCTATAATATTCGCCATATAACAAATAAAATAAACACAATTTTTTTCTAAATGACAAAACTAATTTTAATAAATAAAATTAAAGAAATTGTTCAGAAAAATAATTTAAAAGTAAGTTTCAGCTTATCTGCCTAGAATAAAAGCGGGCCAATTAATGACGAAGAATTTCAGGAAGCATACTCTGACATGACCAAGATGATTCACAAGTCTTTCTCCACAAGCATAGCACCTTCTTCTAACACGACAAATAGCGAACTCTCTCAAAATCTGTTGATTCGGCCCTTATATACTTCGGCCAAAATTTTAAATTATTATTTTGAACATTTAGATGCAAATAATTTATGTGGTTGGGCTATGACAAAATTTTTACCTTCTGGGGATTTTTAGTGGGTAAATTGCAAAGTTAATGACGTAAATTATATCGGAATAAATATATTTGAAATGTTCAGAGATATTCAACTTGTGGCTATGTATTAGAGTTTGATTTAGAATACCCAATAGAATTTCATGATTCTCATAAAGATTTACCTCTAGCTCCTGAAAATAAAATTCCTGCATGGTCAAAAATAAAAAGTTACTAACTACATTATGTGATAAAGAAAAATGTTTTGCACTACAAAAATTTTAAACTATATTTATCTCTAGGAATGGCATTTAAAATAACTTCATGGGGTTTTGACAACTAAACAATCAGATTGCATTAAATTTTATATTGAATGAAATAATCAAATTAGGGCAAAAGCAACTAAAAATTATGAAAAATATTTTTATAAACCATGAATAATTAGGTTTTTGGGAAAACCATGGAAAGAATTTTTAATAGAGTTAATTTTAGATTATGCTCGAATACTAAGCGAATTGATATTAATCGCAAAACCAAATTTTACAGATAGAACTATTTTCAGTAGTTCATTAGCAGCAATTCAAAAGAGAAAAACAAAATTATGTTTTTATAACCCAATTTATGTTGAAATGAGAATTTAAGATTTATCAAAACCCTAATGTAAAATATTCATTTTAATGTGATAAAACCAAAATATAAAAATTAAATTGATTTATGTTTTACAGATACTGATTGTTTAATTTATAATATTAAAACAAACTATTTTTGCGAAGATGATATAGAAATAATTCAATGTTTTGACACCAGCGATTATAAAAAGTTACATGTATGGTAAACCGCAAATAAACAAAAAAATTATTGGCAAAATGAAAGGGTAAAATAATGGTAAAATAATGGAACCATTTATTGGATTAAAATCTAAAATATATACTATAAACATTGAAGGTGACATAAAAAGAGAGCATAGGTATTCTTAAAAAATGTAGTTGAAACTTAGATAACGTCCAATGATTATAAAAATTGTTTGTTTGAAAAAACAATATTATTCAAAAACATTAATCTTATAAGAAGTAAAAATCACGAATTATTTTCAACTGAATCAAGAAAACGAGCTTTAATCTTTGAAGATATTAAAAGATGTACAGTATAAAATGGTACTGATGCATTTCTATAGGAAGATAGGTTAAAAGAATCGTAAAATATAATTCGTCGAATTCGGAAATGTGTACATAAACTTTTAGTTAGACTGTGTTGTACTCGAATGGTGTCCTATGGACACTCGATTAGATGCAGCAGCAGCTGAAGCAGCCTTCGGACTGCGCCCAGTCAAATAATCACTTTTTTTCTATGTCACAAGACCTTTTGATAAAGGGGACATGAAATTTAAAAATTTGGGAAGATGTAAAATTTGAGTTAATTTACATAGATTCATTTTATGGATTTGTTTTAAATCCGTACGAAAGTATTCACGAATTGGAAATAGAATTTCATATTAGGAATAGTAATTGAACATTTTAATTTATTGAAAAATCCTTTTTTTGTGTGTTTTAATAATTATTATTTTTAAATTAATTTTTATATAATAAACACAATGGATATACTTAAGAATGCTAATGTGTTTAAGAACATTTCTGATCTTTTAATTGATTAGCCACATTTAATAAAAAAAGCTAAAATAATTTATGTATGATTTAGCTCTCGAGTGTTATAAGAAATAGAAGATTTTAAAATGTTTATTACCAGACAGATATGTTCAACGATTTGATAATAACATTTTAAACTACGTTAATAGTGGATCAATAAATATTGTTTATGAAGAACTGAAAAACTGTGGTAATTTCATTCAATTACATTTGAAGGAAAAAATTATACATAAAATTAATTTTTCGCTTGTGATTAACTATATTCCTTCCTTTGTTTAGACAAAACTCAATTTTTTTGTAAATTTCGTTTACGGCTATTCGTGATTCTACAGTATTTGTTTAATGGAGAGTGCAGAAACAGGACCCTTTAATAATTAAATAAACCGAAGGGTGTCTCTCAGAGAGACTCCTTCCAAATTCTCAAACCTATACTACTTTTATTATGAATCTTCGATTCTGTGATTTGAGGCAATTTTGTGTAGTTTTTCTAGAACTTTTTTCGGGAGAAGAAAATGTCTTTAGATTTTTTATTATTTTGAAGAATTCTTTAAATGCTATCGCAATAATACTTTTTATTTAATTTCAATTACCGTGATTAGTACTTCTTTAATTTACGGCAATATAGTGAAAATATGTAGGAAACTTTATTAAGGAAAAATTTCCTCAATTTTTGATTATTTTGAGGAATTCTCTGAATAGTGAATTTTTTTCGACACAAAAATGACTGCCGTGCTCGATCATACGAATTGACTATACTTTTATAGCAGTGTTTTTGTTAATTACTTGTGAAAATTTACTGCACAAATGTGCAGTAATAGTTCGATAATCATATGTTATGATATTTTTAACGTATTTATGTTTGCTAAAATGTAATTGTTTGCAAAGTATTTCAATGATTTTGTATATATTTGCAGGTCAGTCTTAAGGACTCTCGCACGAATCACTTACGTCCACAATAGAAGACAACGCGTACCTATTGGCCCAGTGGGAAAGAGAAATGCTAATTAAGAGGGACAACTAGACGGTATGTGTGACCAGAAACTTATATCCTTATTTTGTTAAGAAATTGACCTTCAGAACATGTGTTTCTGTCACATTAATATATGTTGGTTTCAGTCGCAGTGAACCCGTCCATAGACGTAGTGCTAGATGACCCTTTCAGATATTTTTGAATATAAACGTTATTTCACTATGCATCCCGACGTGTTCATTACTGCTTGAATGCGAGGCTTTAGAAAATAAAGTAACAAAGCTTTAAATTTTCCTACTTTCCCATTCTGAAAACCAGTTCGAAAATTTAAAGTAAATAAAACCAATTTTTTACAGCTGACGAATAGACACATAGCGCGTTTGTTTATGGCAGGGTGCTTTTCCTCTTAAATAAATAAAATTATGTGAAGAGAACCTGTTAAATTTTGTACACATGAAGTTAGACTAAATACATGTTGTAAACGACTTACTATAACAATAACATCGACATAACTAAAACAAATTTAAACTTGAGTTATTGTCATCCTGAAGAAAACAAGTTTAATTAATGTAAATGTATTAAAACCACAACAATGCCTTTAATACTAGAAGGTAGTTATTGTATGCACTACGACCAAAATATCCCTTACACAGTAATGTGACACGGTGTTGAAAACTTTCTCTGATGATGTTTCACCTTTCCTAGTGATAAAATATTTTTTTATTATTTAGACAATCCACAATTAAATAAATAATGTCTATCTAGTCTGAATATTACAAAAAATGTACAAGTGTTAAAAATTACTCTCCTTACGAATCACTACTTCCGACTGCTGGCCTTATGAAGTTAAAAGTATGAGGCAATCGTCGAAGTAATCCCTGCATGCAGTTCTCATTTATATAGGTTTTTCCCCAGTTTCAGCATCGTTCATGGTTGTTTCCTCCAACTATTTGTGATCGTAAAATATATCGTTAAAATTTGTAGCAAGAACTAACAGTGAAGACTTGAAGGCTTCAGTTTGAAATTATAAAGATTAAAAACATTTATTAGTGTGACAACGTAATGCGTCAAAAGTCGTTGGTTCAAATCCTGACGGTATTCAGTATTATTCTTATCTTAAGGAATTATTTTATTTATAGTTGTACTTTATTTAGGAAAAAAATTCAGAATACGGTTTAACGTAAAATTACGCAAGCGTTTGTACATCTTAGGTAAAGAAAATATTTGGTTATTTTCTTCAATTCGTATCAACCCCTGATTCAATAGTTTAATTTATTTCCCTGATGCAATCTGTAGTTTTGACAGGTTATCTATCGAGCAGTTCCAACTTTGTATCAGTGACAAATAACTGGGAAACTATGAATATTCACTGTTTAAGGTTTACATTTTATATCATCACTGTACAGTCGCTAGGCAGGGAACTTCTATTATCACGCCACGTCATTGGAAGAGAGCCAGCCAGTAATGAATGATCGCTAATGTAGCCAGCATAGAGATTCGTGAATTTGAAGGACACGTAAATTCTGAATCAGATTAGATATCAAGATTTTGCACTTCACTGCACACAAGTCAAACATTGCAGTACAAATGCTGAAATGGACATCTCAGGTTCATTTTAGCGCTAAAAATGTCTTGTATAGTGCAACAAATCACAATATACTGGAAATTATTGCCAATAAGTTCCTGTCAAATCCATCCAAACTTACATAAAACAGAGTATATGTACATCTCATGACCGATAGAAATCGGTCACAGTGCTAAACACACGTTCTGGAGAAGTTAGAGCCAATGGAAAAGAAGCGATCTCTTCGGCTGGCCACGATATTGTAGACCAATGAGAGACGTAGTACAACAGCTGGCAGTCTGTCTACTGCACAACAATAATGCAACATTTGCACGTTCCTACCCATGTTTGATGGTGTATAACACTGTGGAGTCTAAAATATAGGACATTGAAATCATAACATTTTCTTGTCCCTATCTATTACTGTCCATCACCTGTCAAATAATTGGCTTATGGCCATTTCACGTTGCTGATAACGTATGGTAGGACAAATTTTCGCGTATGGGAATCGCGCCGGACGATTCTGTTGGTTCCGCAGATATTCTCGAGGATATCCTCTTTGCTTACCTTCCTTGTTTCATTCCAGTCATGATCTGTACCCACCTCATATACCCCTCCTCAGCGCTGAAAATCTCTCGGCCAAATGCCGACCAAAATAAGTTTAGTAGTTACGGATAGGGAAATAACTGATTTTCGCGTAAATACTTTACGACAGCCTGTATTTAAAAATGTTAAACGTCTGTTCTCGTCAGTGACTTGGACATAGCTCCCGCGTGGCTTGATGATCTACCTGTGAATCATAGATGTTCTTGACTGTGATTGGCTCAGTAAAATGAAATACCTCCTCGCTGCCAATAACTAATGATCTGAAAACCTCACGTTTTCTATTAAGTACAAGCTAGAATGAAATAAAGAGTGTATTCGTGTGGCTTTTGTAATCAAGCATTGCCTTATTTGACACCTCTTGGAAGGCGTTGAACCAATAATAAAGATTAATTGTGCTATATTACTGTGTTTCGGCGAGCAGCCAATGAGCAGTCGTTCTCTGCTTCGGCAAACTGATATACTTGTAGGCAAGTATACAATTAAGTAAACCCGCGAATTTTTCCGGTTCTACCTACAACTATAGTGATGATGATGAAAACGGAAGTTACTGAAATTTAGTCCTCTATGAAATACGTTTTGTCCCTAGTTACAGAGTAATGGCATAGCCATCTTCAGTAGAAGGCCGCGGCCTTAGATCTGGCAACCCTGGCAGGAAGAGTCATTATAACACTTCTTTGTCTCACCAAAGGCAGTGGCTTCCCGTGATTCGCCAGTATGTAGGGCACAATAACGAATCAGATACAGCCATTGCCTTTGGAGAGCTACAAGAAGTGTTAAAGTGACACTTCCTGCCAGGGTTGCCAGATCTAAGGCCGTGGCCTTCTACTAAAGATGGCTATGGTATTGGCCATTCTTCCGTTTACAATTACATGACTCATCAGTATTGAAATGAAATTTTCACGAATTCATTTGAAAGGAGGTAAATCATAAAACTTCTGTAAGTCATAGTTACTTCCACTATTGGGCTACTGTTTATTAAATCCGTCAATTGAAGACTGTGAACCTGTAATAAACCTTCATAAAACCGATCACTGATGGTAGTGTTACATTTCAAGATGTACAACTGGTCACTCACTGGAGAAGCAGACAATGTAGAACTAGCTGAGGATATAGTGTATACAAGACTGTACAGTCCATCAGACTGGTCAATGAACCCACGACAATTTCCGGTCTCTATTTATCAATATAGACACTGATTCACCGAGGGAAACGTTGACTGTGTGCTTGGCTTCAACATAAAATGTCGATATTTGACGATCTTCTTTCAGTAAGAAATGACTAGGCCAATCATGAACTCTGGTGCACCAAGGTTGTATGACGCTACACTGTTTTACAAAACATTAGTGACTCATGTTTCTCGCGAAAATATTTTAGCAGTAACTCGCTTCAATGCCTTCTACGCACATATGAAGATCGTCTTAAGCTCTCAGCGTCTTGGGATTCCACCAGCAACTCACAGATATCGGCGTTGTTTTAACATTATTCTGACTGAACAGTCAAATGATAGTCACCTCTGCACAAATTCACGTTGTTATTCACTAACGAGCATGAAGCAGATCTACAGAAGTGTACAAATGGCAGTGAATCAAGTTGGTGAAAAATGTTTTCGGAAAATTCAGGTCCTCCTACTAATCATTTTCCTCCTATGGTGGGCCACAAAATTTTCCTCAGGAAAATCAGGTCCTCCTACTAATAATTTTCTTATGATGGTGGGGCACAAAATTTTCCTCGGGAAAATCAGGTCCTCCTACTAATCATTTTCCTTTGATTGTGGGCCACAGAATTGACCTCGATAAAATCAGGTCCTCCTACTAATAATTTTCCTTTGATGGTGGGCCACAAAATTTTCTTCGGGAAAATCAGGTCCTCCTACTAATCATTTTCCTTTGATGGTGGGCCACAGAATTGACCTCGGGAAAATCAGGTCCTCCTACTAATCATTTTCCTTTGATGGTGGGCTACAAAATTGACCTCGAGAAAATCAGGTTCTCCTACTAATCATTTTCCTTTGATGGTGGGCCACAAAATTGTCGGCCAATGGCAGGTGTGGTAGGAGGGTACAACAGCTTGGACTTGAGCCTACAACACAAGACATGGACGTACTAGTAGGCTGGCTCGTCTTGTGAGATTATCACGTGGACCTGGGAGTGTTGATGGGCAGGAGACGTGTTGTCCCAGGAGGTCACAGGCGCGCCCGCCAGAGTATGATGGGGCGCGACGGAGCCTGAAATAACCGGGCAGCGAGTAGCTGTCGACGATACAGGCTAGCGTCGTGTCTCTGCCACCTTCAGAAGTCTGGTGTGGACACGAGGCTGAGAGGCACATAAAACACCATTCCCGTGAATTACCAAGAAAAACAACAAATATGTACAGGGTCGCAGTCCATGATTTTCAGTGATGTGAGGTGAGAGGATTTACGTCCCTTCAACAACGATGTCTGATGAGCCGATGAAGGTGAAGAGAGATGATGGGACAACGCAACATTCATACCCGAGCCGGGATTCAAACCTAGGACTTATCTTACCGTAAACAGGCGCCTAACCAACTACGGCAAAAGGACGTGTTTCTCTAGTACAACTGCTGGTCTAACTCCTCCCAGGCCTTCTTCCTACATGACGACCCTGTCGATGCCCAATTATACTGTCAGGGTACACAATTTGTTACGTCAACATTTTATTTCAATACGAACGTCTGCAATGTACCTTAGTTGCAAATTAGTGTTTCCTTTAAATGCACAGTTATAAATACAGGAGTTATTTTGCTATTAAAACATTTCTGCAGAAATCGAAACGGTGAATTCAAAAACAACCCCAGTCCAGAAACAAAGACTATTCAGGAGAAGGGAAAACCCAAACAATATAAGAACTTAGGTGATCAGTTGGCCTCTAATGCAGCAGCAAAATATTAAGTGAGGTGTTGTTCCATAGCCATCTTTAGTAGAAGCCGCAACCTTAGATCTGGCAACCCTGGCAGGAAGAGTCATTTTAACACTTCTTTGTCTCGTCAAAGGCAGGGGCTTCCCCTGATTCGCCAGTATGTAGGGCACAATAACGAATCAGGTACAGCCATTGCCGTTGGAGAGCTAAAAGGAGTGTTGATATGACCCTCCCTGCCAGGTTTGCCAGTTCTAAGGCCATGACCTTCTACTAAAGATGGCTATGGTTGTCCACATCATTCAATAAAACACCGATCATACTACAATTTCCAGTTATATTATAATATTGGTATATGTGTGTACTTGGGTGGTTTTTAAATCACTATTTATATTTTTAGTTACCATATTTATAGCAATTTGAATTTTACGCCTTAGCCTACTTTATAATAATCGCCATGTTAAAGTGCGCCCACCTTGCCATACCTTAAACACCAAGGGGGAAAGAAAAAAGTCATACAAAACAACAGGTAATAAGACTACAATACAAAGATGTAAAAAAATTTATGAACTTGAAATTACAATAAATAAAAATCTAACACACATATAAATTATCTCATAACATTACAATTAATTAAACTGCTTTATGGTACTTCAGAATTGTATAAATGAACAGCTAAGAACTGAATATGAACAAATGAACAAACACGAATAGTTTATGCACTAGAATAACAATGAAATAATAACCTATAAATAATAATAATTTTTTGAAAACTAATTTTTGCAATCTTACCAGTACTGTATAGCCCAAAGTATAAAGAGAAACAGCATAAAGGGAGAAACATAATGATATTGTAAAGTTTAATTGTTTTAAGACCACTTTTGAGTTGATAAGATATCATCGTTACTACGAAGAAATTTTAATGATCTCAAGAATAGTTTATAAAGTCATAATTTGGCAACGCGGGTGTGTATGTATATATATATGAAGTCTTTCTTTGCCATAAAGCGAATTTTCTCTACCGGAATACAGACAGCATCTTAGCTGTACAGAAGGCGGTAGGTATTGCTGTATGCCCGAGGCGCGGAGGCTACTTCCAGAGTACTTACTGTTAAAGTAAGAGATAAACGTACCTGGTTTCAAACCCCATACGCTAGACTTGCCTGCCATCTGCAGAGTCTTAGAAATGTGTTGACCGGCTGCTGTGTAAGAGAGTAACAAGTTTCAACAGCAGGGTGTTTATTCTAAGTTTGACCGTTACCTGGCAACAGTCGTTACGAAGCGTGTGTATCGCAGCCGACAGAAACAGTTGTTAACAACGAGACTGGTCCCGAGGGTTGCCCGCCGTCTCCGAGCGAAGTACGACCCAGTAACATCTACCTGAACAACTTCCGTGTAGCGGGGACTCGAGCCTTGTATTATTACCTGTTTCACAATTGACAATAAGAACGATTTTAAAAAACTGAATTTCATTAGTCTACTAAACAATTAGGCGCTTAAGTGGGTGTTGCACATACATTAACCCAAATACGGTTATCTAGTCATCCATATATAGGGCGCGGTAGTTTTCGCGTAAATATTTTTGCAGAACTTTGTTTCAGTGTCTTACGTGCGCACCTGCTTTGTGGTCAGTGATTGGTTGCCATAACATACAACGTGCGAAGTTTAAACCCGCAAATCACAGACAGGTTGTGTCACAGTTATCCATGTACTGATTGGCACAGTCAAATGAGTAATAACTAGGGACCTCTGTTTTTCGCGAAAATAATTTTGCCCCACTTTGTTTCGGTGTCTTACGTGCACATCTGCAGTTCTGCTTCGTGCTCAGCGATTGGAGATTTGAGTTTTGGGATTCCACCGGCAAATCACAGACGTGTGGTGTTGCAGGAACGTTATTGTAATTGGTTCATTCAAATGAGATACGGCTCTTCACAAAGACATGCTGCCAATAATCATGTAGCAGAACTGCATTTGTGTACGTAAGACACTGAAACAAAGTGGGGCAAAAATCTTTTCGCGAAAACTACCGGGCGCTATCCACATATATTGAAACCATTGAGACCTTCCTGTGGTCAAATCATGATCACAGAAAAGCAACAGTAGAAACTCTGGAATTAACACCGCTCCCCTGGGTCTTTCTGTAGTTTTCCATAACCTAACCTAGGGAGTGGTAACCACATCAACAACCAAATTTATTATCGTTACAAATGTGTTACCTATAATTTACTCCGTATAACTATAAAAATGTCAACAATAAACATTCACACAGTTAAGTTAACCTAATTTAAGGAACGAAAAAGGTCGAACCAAAATCGACCATATTTGTGACACAACTCATTTACCCCGAACTAGCCAATTGGAGCTCAACTGAGAAAAAAAGTATTTTGAAAGAACTAATGAAACATGTTCAGAGAGAAGGAACAGCGGTCTAGAACTGTGGTTGTCGCGCATATTTCACTTCCCTTGAACATATTCCAAGTTAATGAGTTCTGGCTCCAATGTAACCACAGTAGGTATATTACATTTACTTTCTTTTGTATTACGAGAACGTGTTGTTACACAAAACAAAAATGTAATATTAACATTCACCATTTAATTAATATGAAAGTTTGAAAATAAAAACAAAACCAAAATTGAATAACCTAAGTTAAACGTAATTTCCGTACTAAAAATTAGTATACGAACTATAAAAATAATTGAAATCTCAACTTATGGATTAAGTCCCTGAATTTTCGAGTCTGTGCTCTTAAACCACGATTATATTGCAACTGTAATTGACTTTCGTATGAAACTAGGACAGCGTAGAGAGAACTCGTTATCGCAGAAATACAAGCACTCTAACGAAGTTTGAAACTGATCATTTCTCTGTTTCAATTGGATATTCAAACCAACTTAAGCCATTTAACGTATACTAAAGCTTACTTCTGCAGTTTGAATGTAAGAAATAAACGATAATTACCTATTAACATGGCTTAAAAGACTTAACAAATCTGTACGAATATCCTTTGTACACGCATATGTTCCCAGGTTTCAGTCTGCTATGAATTTACTAATTTTAATTGTATTGATTCAAAAGAACGTGAATTTCGTTTCTGTAGAAGCATATAAATTATCCCAAATTAATAATGAAAGTATTTGAGTATGATTGTTTGGCGTTTTGATTACCAATTTATTCATGCAGAAGCTGACAACAAATCATGTGCCGTACGATTTTTACAACTTTCCTGTTTTCTCGTAGTGTGAAATTTGGCTTAATCATAGTTGCAATGAGTATTCTTCAATAAGCAACTATTTCTTATCTACGTGAATCTAAACACAGCCAGTTGTATATTTAAGGTAACCCGCTGTTGCACAATGCACACGTAATGCTATATACACTGTCGATGTTTCAGATTTCCTCTGTCAAATATGTTGGCAATGTTATTATCTCCTGACTTCACAGGTTTAAACGTGCATGATCATTAACCGTAGACGGAAAAAAATTTAAAAAAAAATTATCTATCAATTAACTATCGACAACACCACGGGATACAGCGAGTCACAAAAGGAAATTACAAAAAAAAAAAAAATACAGGACAAATGATTGCACAAAACCAAAAGTATTTAAAAAATTTAAAGTCAAAGATTTCCCTTTACATAAATTATATAAATTGGAACGACAGCGGATTAAAACAACCAATAAAACCACACTCAATAATTACAATAACCAAAAAAAATTAAAACTAATAAATAGCCTTCTCGATTTTTCTACGTCTTGTCATTTACGTGTGTTACGTCTTTACAGAGATTGGCCTCTCTACCGTGTAAACATTCTCCGTGGCAAGTCACATTATATCGGCCAGCGGGAGACGTCGAACGAGCCTATAGTCACTTGGAGTCTAGTCAGCTGTCAGAAAATAACGCGAATTTTGCATGTCTCTAGTTATCGTTTTTAATTTCGTTGAGTGCCTCGATTTTGTCAATTTATTTGATTTGACATATACCTACTGTGTGATTACCTTTTTCAAGTTGATGTACTGTACATGTACTTCGATACAGTCGTAACTTTATTTATTTTACATAGACACTCTGTCTCGTGTGTGTGTTGGTGTGTGTGTGCATAAATATATGCATATATACCCACACACATCAATGTTGATATATCTGTACTAATGAGATCGATAACTTCGACATTGCTTGACCGCTCACTATGAAACTTAGCACATATATGAACTTTTATCATGGAAAAGTTTTTTATCCTGTCGAAAATACTATTAGCTCGCCAATTCGCCACTATATAAAGCTGCATCTCATCAGTTTCTATATCGCCCCATCTTGCGCCCATGAAAACTGGTAATATACCTATAAAAATATCCTCTACGCTTTCCTATGCCTGTCACCCTTGGTGCGTCGTTTTACTTGTGCCCGCCTGCCAAAAATGTGGAGGGGGGGAGGCGTGGAATACCAAACGAAGTAGAGAGGCAAAAGGGAGTGTTCAAAACATTTTATTGGCATTGCTACTCATGCGGGAATAGCTAGTATGTACAGTACATACATGCAACCCTATATTCAAATAAATCAATCTTTATATATATATATATATATATATATATATATATATATATAGTGGCTTGGTACTAAAAAGGCCAATGTCATATGCCTTATCCTATGACATTGGCCTTTTTAGCACCAAGCCACAAACCCCTTAATTTATACATCATTTGCACGCACATACATATATATATATATATATATATATATATGAGGCGCTTCTCAAGTATAAGGTTATCGCCTTCGACACGCGAATTATAATACAAACAATTGAAAATTGTCACGTCTTATACTCTACACAACCACTAAGCTAGATTTCGTTTACTTTACATCGTGTAAGCCTATCAACAATCCCATAACTACGGTACGCACCATACGCAGAAACGTGCGCAATGACTCTCTGAAGTTTTCAGTTTCCCGTAAGTGATATGTCTTGAGTCACACACAAAATTAATCCTGTAGTTGACCATATAAATAATAGGAATTATAATCCCGCTCCTTTATATTTTTGCGAAAAACATTTTGCAGCATGTACAAGAAAATGCATGCAAAGTGATATAATATCAGAGAAGTTAAATATTAGAAATCAATCATTACATTTCCAATTGTTGTGTTTAAACCAAAGCTTGTATTTACAAAATATTTAATATCCTGTTTGTGGACTTTTCCACGGTTTCACATTTATAGGATGCTCATTTGTTCTGGCAAATACAAACAAACAATTCAGTTGGCTAAAGCAAATATTAACATAAGCGTAATCATTAAGTCAATAGAAATACAAATATAAACGTTTGACTGTGAGCCTCACCGCCTCTAGGGGGGGGGGGGCAGCTGGTTTGTTGTATATTAGTAGCAAATACGTTTCCACTTTTAGATAAAAGTTCTGACAAAATATTTGCTAGTATCTTTTTAATTTGCATATTGGAAAGTCGGAGTGAACAATTGAATGATTATCGTACTTGTTCATGCAAAAACTAAATACTGAAAATGGCGAATTAAAACGCCAGTGTGTATGTGAAATGTCGTATAACAATACTAGATATCTGAAAATTGACAAATAAACTAATAATTGCCTTATTAAAATAATTTAAGTAAAAAAATTCAGTACTGATTCTAGCTATTTCATTAGGCACCTCACACCATGTTTGTTTGCTACAAATTATGTTGTTTATTAAAGAGCGGTTTTAGTTTTTGATATGGGTAAGTACAGACAAGTGTACAATTGTAAACTTTTGCATGCTATCATGTACAAACTTAACAAAAATTTCATCTAAAATAATTACTACAAATTGAACAGTATTTGCAAAACATGATTTATTTTTCACTCCTTCAGATTTTCTAATAATAATAAAACAAGGCTTAAAAACACCATTAAAGACGGCCTACCTCTTCAGCCGGGGACCGAACCCGGGATCCTAGGCCCAGCAGCCAGGCTCTATAAACACTGACCCAAGCATCGTAACTGCTCCACATAACTTCAATAATGTTTCACTCTTCTCAGGGCATAGCTTTCTTCGTAGATGTATGAGAGAATGTCAGTTGTAATGGTTGGTTTTAATACAACCTGAGGTGTGAATGCCATCATATTTACTGTAAGTTTCGTCTTTCATTGCGACTAACACGGAAAAAAGTTAACAGAAAATGTTCAAATCACCACTGTAGCTGGAAGAAGGTATACGAAGGCTAGTGAATTATAGAGCTTCTTGATATAATCCAGATAAAGAGCACATAGAAGTCACAAATATAAAACTTATAACATCACATAACTGTCGGATGATATACGTAAATATACGGATTTATTCTCCACACACAAGAATAATTAATATAACACTAAAATAAGGAACATGAAGAGGAATTGAGTAGCATTCCTAGTTAATAACTTTCCACAGTTTCAGGATTATTTGTTCATTATAATTCTTCTAAGAATATTATATCTTCGACCGTAAAACTTTTTCGAATCTAAGATAAAATTCGTAGTGTTGTTACTGTAGTCGAAGTTTTGGTACTGGAATATCATTACGATTAGATTTTCAAAAGTTTGTTGCCATGGGAGTTTACAATTAGAATTTATTGGTTTGTGGACGTACGTCATAGCTCATGATTTACTGATCAAACTTCTGTTGTATGACGAAGTGTAAAAAAAAACCCAGACAATTACATATAACACAAAACAAACAGAAAAAAAGCAATCCAAGAGCAATTCTGTCAATTTATATATGTATTAGACAGCAAGAATTCTAAAGATATAATTCAGTCAAAAATAAATACATTACCCAGCACAAAAGAAAGACACAAAGCAAACCAGATTCCCAATATGGAAACAGTTGGAAGTAGACAAATAACAGTGAACAGTGTACAACAACCAAAAGACAAGAAACAAACACAACACAAGTTGAAAACAACGAAAAATACAACGTTTCGGGAATAGCGATCTATTCCCGTCTTCAGGCTGAGACACAACTGGTCGGAACACCAAGATGAGAATTAGAAATCTGGTTTTCATTGAAATTGTATTTTGTGTCTGGGTGTTGTGTTGATTTTTGACTCAATTCTATCTTTAGAATTCTTGCTGTCATACACATATATGTACATATATAAATATATATAAATTAAAACTAAAAATAAAAAAACTGACAGAATACCTCTGGGGTTGTTATTTTCTATTGTTTGTTATGTGTTTTATTATATGTTTTGTACTTTGTCATTCAACAGAAGTTTCATCAGCAAAACATGACCAGTGGCGTACGCCCACAATCATAGCCATCTTCAGTAGAAGGCCGCGGCCATAGATCTGGCAACCCTGGCAGGAAGGGTCATTTTAACACTTCTTTGTCTCGCCAAAGGCAGTGGCTTCCACTGATTCACCTGTATGTAGGGCACAATAACGAATCAGGTACAGTCATTGCCTTTGGAGAGCTAAAAGAAGTGTTAAAATGACCCTTCCTGCCAGGGTTGCCAGTTCTAAGGCCGTGGCCTTCTTCTAAAGATGGCTATGCCACAATCCAATAAATTATAATAATTTCGATTGTAAAAAAATTGGGATTCCAGCAAAGTATTGTAATGTAGTTTCATTTGTTTATAATACAAATTATTTTATTAAACTATTTATTTGCCTATAGCAAACTAGATGCATCGTTTATGAATACATATCAGTGATAAAACCCTATAGTAATCTTTTTTTTTGTGAGAAAATTGACTAAATGTGAAGCGTATTATCGTATTTTCTGTCCCTTGTTCTCTTTTCCACTCACAGATACTCCACTCCTGTTGATGTCTAGCTCGGTGTCCATCACTTACCCAGGTATTCCTATATAGGGACGCGCCTTAAGATAATTGTATGACAGTATAAATTGGTATGTAAATATGTTATGTTTTTTAAAGTTGTTTCATTTGGATTTATACTACCAGAACATGAATCTTCTTACAATTCGAATAATAATCCCGATTTGTAAAATGTAATAGAACCTAAAGTAATCTAATTACAACAAATATTATTTTAAAATATTAATAGTTTTTTTTGTAAAAAAAAATTAAATTGATGTGTGTGTCAATTAGTCAAAAGTGATAAAGTACATTTGTGTAACCGAAAGTTTGATATTAAATGGGGGTGAATATCTGTAAAGAGTCAAAATATGGAAAATAAAGGAGCAGTGAAATTTGTAAAGAAGCGAGAGTTGCAGAGAAGAAGACACGGAGAAAAGTCATTCAGAGGCTCTGACCTAGGTTCAACATTCGGAAAAGAAGTCAGACCGTCTACCCTTGTAGAACAGCACCATAAAAGAAAATGTACTGGAAGAGGAAAAGGAACCTTGTAATAAAACTTTCTTTCTGAGATCAATTTGAAAAGTAATTGCTGAGAACAGCAATATTAGGTACAGCCAATAATTTATAACATAGTCTTATAATGGAAGATAAATTCGTATTATTTTTTTATTTGTACAAATTCGACAATTTTAAAATATCAAACTCTTCGGCTGGCTTCATTATAGATTTCGTTATACTTGAAGTAAACTTTTGAGATTACAATGATTTGCGACGAGATAAGGTTGTTCCTTTTCTAACGTAACGGGCATTACATGTGTATAGCTAGGTATTTCAGTGACAGTTATTGTGTTAACTTCTTTTTTTCTATGAAACTATACAACGTTATTATTGGAGTTACTTTTGATGTTCAAAGTTAATTATTTGCAATGTTCAAATGTATTTATTATTGTGTGTCGAGTATATAATTTACATGCCGCGTGTTTCTGTTAGACAGGACAGTAACACTTTTGTCCGCCACTTTTGAATGTCTCTTATTTGTCTGCAAACATATGAACACTGTCATAGCCGTCTTCAGTAGAAGGCCGCTAGATCTGGCAACCCTGCACACAAGGGTCATTTTAACACCTCTTTTAACTCTCAAAAGGCAATGGCTGTACCTGATTCGTTACACTGCCCTGCATCCAGGCGAATCATGGGAAGCCACTGTCGTTGGCGAGACAAAAGAAGTGTTAAAATGACCCTTGCTGGCAGTGTTGCCAGATGTAAGGCCGCGGCCTCCTACTGAAGATGGCTCTGACAGTGTACAGTCGCCAATATGAAATCACGTAGTGTACACCGACCATATATCGGGATATGCTTTAATATCGTGATAAGTCACGTTGCGGTCTTCACAACATTAGGCCAGGAATCAAAGGTTTTAACCTCCAAAAAATTTGTCCAAAGCTGAATTTTGGCTCACTTACACAGTCGAGCATGCTTAATAACATATCAAAACTTTACCGCTCAAAACCGTGTGCGTCACATCGAAATCGTGCAACAAAGTCATAAGTGATGCGTTAGTGCAGCGTTATACAAAACTGCTGCCACGAGGCGTAACTTTTACCGTACAATTAAAACAAATAGTTCAAAATAATCTAGAGACTCTGCTTTACGTAAATATTTTAAGAAATACCTAAAAATTTTAAGTTAACTATACACCATAAAACAACAAAGTGAAGGAATGTATTATTTTATCAATGTTGTGGAAATTCGACAACGATTATCAGCAAAACTAAACGTCTACGTGAAAAACATGCCAAGTATATTTTGTTTCCCATTCTTTCAGCTTTCTATTGGTATTTCAGTGAACAAGTTAGCGTATTTCGTTGGATCACTAGAGCAGTCCGAGCGTCGCAGTGTACCTGGTTCGGCGCGGCGGACAGGTCAAACTATTGCTACATTCCACTTCCCTCTGCTCGTTCTCGACATTATTGACACTTAAATTTATGATCAGGATGGGTTCTCCCTTTGTTTTATATACTGTCTACAATTCATAAAATAATTTTGCCATTTTTAAATTACCGATTTGTAGTGATAATTAGCAACATTTTGTATCATAGTTCTATTATATATACATAAAACGTTACATTAAATCACAGACTGCTAGGCCTAGCATAAAAATTCTACGAAAATAACTAAAACACAGTTTACCACACAAAATGAGAAATAAGTAAAGACTATATAACTGCAAAAAAAAATTACAATTATAACTGACATTTTAAAATATGCTGAAATTCCCTAGGTAGTTTAGGGTTGTATTTTCATGTACTGAATGAAATATTGTTCGTAAACGGCAAAACCTGTGAAACATGCGTTGATAAACTGCTGTGTGTGACCTATTTGGTCGAAATATTGACATATATCTACAGTGCGACTGACGGATACGCTGTCAATCTTTGAATTTACAGTAATGGACACGACAGTGTTCATTGAGTGCGCTGCCTACCAGACTCTCGGCATGAGCAAGGATAGTGATTTACAAGTTAAATTATGTTCGGCGGTGCTATCATTTTTATTGATATCGCTATCGGACAGAAATCATTTCTTCATTTAGAAGAGGAGAATATTGCTATAGGAATAAAATTACAGGAAAATATTTATGAAACGTTTCCGAGTACTTCATAGTATTTTTTAAAAGCTCTAAAAAATTTTTGTAGCAGTGTGGGCCTCACCAAAAAACAGAACAATTAATGGTGGGATGTACATAGGTTAAACAAGTACCGAGCCACGTAGAATACTAATTAACATGTAGCTTATATCACTATCCTTGCTCGCGTCACAGCTCTGAGATTGGCAGCGCCCTAATGCTGGAAGTTTATTTTCAGAGAATCCTGTGAACACTTGTATTTCAATTTACTTCAAATAATTTTTATCGGATCACATGCATCATATTAAATGACCAAGAGCTACTTGTATAAGGAAATGGGCACGATACGATCTTGTATGTGCATGTCCTGAGATCACAGATGTGACAGACGCTGAAGCAAATTACTGCCTGAGACTGTGTGTCCCACTGATTCCTTCAAGGACATCAAAATATGGCAGCCTCCATGTCGCAGTCGCATTGGCTAGTTCTCCAGAAATATAGCATGTAATAATATCAACCACCTTAATTTAAAGAGGTTGATTAAACATTACAAAGTGCCAAACTGATCCTGTTTCTTTACTATTTAGGTATAAGATAGCATAGCACAGCACAACGTTGTGTAGATTACGCTTGGGTTTCCAGAGTTCAAGTTAATGAATGGAAGAAACTCATTTTTCTTGTGTTGCGATGTCCACGTCCACTTTTAACGTTCGTAATCTAACCACTGTACGAAAGAGATGAGAAAATATTTGTCCATGTTTCATACAGCCACAAATCTTCAAGTGAATAATAAGTTTCGGCAGGATGCGCTATTTCTTTGATATGAACAATATCAAGTCCACGAGAACTTAGTGTTTGTTGATTTGCTTCTACACAGATATTGTCATTTTTAAAGATTGTGTGTAATGTGCGTACTTTATTTAAATTAAACTAGGGTACCTTGATGTCACAAGATTTTATTTACGTTATTTTATTTAGTTTGATTAAATGTATACACGGAGAAAAAGGTTTGTTCCAGTTAACGATGTATACGTTTGTATGTGGGGTAACAAGTATGTATTTGAGCCAACAAAATCTTTGTTTCTTTAGTAATACATATAATGTGTCAAATATTGGTTTGGTTGTTCTAACAAAATGTACACTTAATTTGATTAAACACTCTTGTTGAGAGAACTAAACCTTAGTGGCAAGCGAATATTTGGTTGATTCAAATTTCACACGTTTGTTTCGCCATATACAAAGAAGTACACGGTTGAATGTACCAAATCTTGTTCTCTGTGTACGGTTTCTCTAAGCACTGAAATGTTACTGTCCTGTTTTTCTTTTAAAATTTTTATTTTTACAGGATGTCTCCTCTCCAGAACTGACCCTGAAACCGCACAGTTCTGTCAATGAAAATCGACGTTCACATCTTTTCTTTTTAAAAAGAACAAAGCTTTGCAAAACTTTTATTTTTGTTTGTGTTGATAGGACGACCAGCACTGAAATTTTTAATTCGACATAAATTGAAACCATTCTCGAAAGTTTACTGCAAAAATTGTGATACATAGCTTCAGCTACAACGATATCTGTAACCTGATAAATACAGCATCACTTGTTTTCCGCATTCATAGAAACCAGAAATTTTCATGAAAAGATGTTCGTCTTACGTGCACATCTGGATTAATTCCTCTTTCCACACACATATTCCGTTCTGTGCACGTGGTTATTCTCCATATTGGTTATTTTTACTGGTTGACTTTAGTATAAGTCATTCATATTCAGAAATGATGCCTATCATCGAACAAAGCGTACACACCTACCCTTCTCCATATTCTTTAAAGCAACGTAATGTGTGATAGCCATTGTATTAATTTAAATAATACACTAAAAATATCAGACTTTACCAAAAGTGTTCTTAAATTATGTCAAAACATTTATCATACTAGGTACTACAACAAGAATTTCGTAGGTCAATAAAGCGGTCTAAATTTTCCAAATGGCTGTGAAGAATAGTGAGACATACTTTTATGAGCAGTGTTTGATGTCAAACAAAATAACCTTCAAGCTTGTCATATTTTACAAAATATTTTGTAATTTTACAAAAAAATCTTGGGAAGCGTTTTCCAAAAATATGTTTGGTGTCATTTCAACCAATTATTGTAAAATATACAAAAAATTTATTTGTAAATGGACACTTATTATTTATAAGTATGCAATTTTTTTAATTAAACATACATATTTCTATATCGATACGCATTCTGCAAAGTTCACAATATTTTTGTAAACTTACAGACTTTTTTTGGAAACGTCTTCCCAAAACGTTTGTCGTAAACGTACAAAATTATTTTACTTTGTAGCCCAACAGTCTTTATTCAGTGCAACAGGTTTAATTTCTATAAAAAAATAATCTCCATTTCCATAGTTTTTACACTCACGTTGTACGTTTCACAATTTTATTCACCATTGAGCATAATCCTTCTCAAGTAACCTGAGACTTAACCGACATCTTCACAAGCACTGTATGAAATATCCTAATTCCCACATACAAAGAAAATAGCCTGTTTATTTTACAGAGCCTAAGGTAGTAATATGTTCTCCTATTTTTTCTGTAAATGACGTATTGTAAAAAGAGAACACACTCAAAAATATTGCCGAGAAGTTTTTACAATTTTCACGGAGAAATTAGGTTCACTGAGATACCGGCCACCTAAAATGCAGTAACCAGTCATAAATCTGACGAGAATCGATACAGACTAAACAGAAGGCATTTGTGTGCCGAAATAGGCATGTTTGTAACCCTAGACATTTGGAATTCCCGGAAATACACACACCTATTCTGTGTTAGCTGCTTGACCTGTCCGCCGCACCGAACCAGGTACACTGCGACGCTCGGACTGCTCTAGTGATCCAACGAAATACGCTAACTTGTTCACTGACATACCAATAGAAAGCTGAAAGAATGGACAATAAAATATACTGGGCATGTTTTTCACGTAGACGTTTAGTTTTGCTGATAATCGTTGTCGAATTTCCACAACAATGTTAAAATAATACATTCCTTCACTTCGTTGTTTTACGGTGTATAGTTAACATAACATGTTTAGTTATTTCTTAACACATTTACGTAGAACAGAGTTTCTAGATTATTTTGAACTATTTGTTTTAATTGTACGGTAAAAGTTACGCCTTATGGCGGTAGTTTAGTATAACGCTGCGCTAACGCGTCACTTATGACTTTGTTGCACGATTTCGATGTGACGCACACGGATTTGAGCGGTAAAGTTTTGATATATTATTAAGCATGTTCTACTCTGCAAGTGAGCCAAAATTCAGCTTTGGACAATTTTTTTGGAGGTTTTGGCCGAAAATGGTCTTAGATTCCTGGGCTACATCGAGAAGGCTCTGAACACATACAGTCTGTCTCATGAAAGAATTCCATATTTTGACATTTCTCTTCTGAGAAATGTACCTGGCTGTTCCATTGTTTGGATATTTAAACCTACCTAGCTTCCTGGAAAAGCTCGGTCTCCCCAATCCTGTTTACAGACACACTTCTCAGAAGTGAACTGTCAAATATGGAATTATTTCATGAGATAGACTATAGTACACTAGGCTATCAATAGAGAGCAGGCAAAAGTGACATATGTATCAGTAGAGGCAAGATTATTTCACGTGTTGATTCAAGGTCAGGTTGAATGCCAATTATGTATACTTCACTCCTCCTTCTGGGATTATACGACACCTGTTTTAACATATCTTTGGCGACTGCAAGCCAGTATTAAATAAGGAAACAAATCGTGGTCACAGATTAAATAGTAATACAGACGTGGAATGGCGTGGCGGCTCGTTTGATAAAGGCGAACTCCACCGCTTATTGGCTGCCCGAGGCTGTTAATACAAGTCCCGTGTATGTTTGGCTCCTGCATGTTACTGCAGGTTTACTATTGGCCTGGCTGCCGGCTAGCAGGCCAGCTGCCTTACGTTGATTGGCGGTGGGCGTATCAGCCATGATGCTGGCCAGGGACGCCATTTTGCTGGTGTGTGTGACTGAGTTCGCTGGCCTACCAGCTACTTCACTTCTGTATTGCTAACTATTCTGTGTCGTGGGGGTAACACGTGTTACTGTTAGAAGCCAATGGATATTTGACTTTGACCTGTGTGTGTATAGGTCTGAGAAGTCTAGGCTGTTGCCAGATTATTACGCGAAATACTCGTGCCTCTATGTATCACATATATGATCACATTTAAAATGTTCGACATATTTGTTACTGAAGTTCGAAGCACAGAATATTTAGGAATACAGAAGTGAAATAGCCGGCAGGAAGGCGAACTCAGTCACACACGCCAGCAAAATGGCTTCCCTGGCCAGCAACATGGCGGAAACACCTAAGGCCAATCAATGTAAGGTGGCTACCCTGCTAGCCGGCAGCCAGGCCAATAGTAAACCTGTAGTAACATGCAAGAGCCAAACATACACAAGGCTGGTATTAACAACCTCGGCCAGCCAATAAGAAGCCAAGTTCGCCCGTATAAAACGACCCGCCACGTCATTTCGCGTCTGTATTACTATTTAGTCTGTGTTTGAAGCGTTAGTATCACGAAGTAATGTAGGTTTACGCTAAAGCACAACATATCACAGTTCTCGATACTAATTTCACACCTAAGATTTTTGCATTTCATTGCTGTATTTTCATTGTTTCCAAGAAACTTGTCTTGCAATATTAAAATTTGCTTAATTCCACAGTACATCCTTATAACAAATGAACTTGAGTAGAAATAGGCGATGTTCCAGTGTTGCTTACACGTTTAGTGAAAATCAATAAGGGCGAATTTGTGCGTGCGTAATGCGATTGAATAAAGCCGGAGCAACCCTATGTGAGGAACATTTAATCAGAACATCAGCACGTGCGTTCACGCAAATGCGTTTGATCAGTTATTACAACAAATGACAAGCTCGAATTATTCAAATGCAATTACGTTCGCCGGCGTGTTCGGCAGGACGGTGCGAACGTAAATGTCGTTTGAAGTGTTTCCCTTAACAGAAAAAGTTGATTTCCTGCACCACGTACAGAAGCCAACTAATTAACAGGATGTTTGTGTGGTAATTTATCCGATAACTAGTTTTTTTAATTCAGAATATGTTCAGGTCGAAAATGTTAGGTAAATACCTAAGTATGACTATAATGCGTGGTGTTTACTTAACGCGAAATAAATAAAGTGGGCTATATATTGACGCGGAGCTTAAATATCTAGAACGCTACCAAGCTGTCTTTTTTAAATTAAAAATAAGGTTACCAGGCGAACTCTACCATTTATATTGCGGTCAGCGTTCGGGCGTCAGCTGTACTCGGTGAATAAACAATTTAATGTGACGTTGAAAATTGAAATAAAAGCTTACCTCGATAGTAATAAGCCTACGCTAAAGAATTTAGAAATTCGTGGAACGTAACTCATAAACAAAACAACAAAAACCTGTCAGAAAAATGTTTGTAGAGCAGAGCACTCGCTAGAAGCAAATTAAATGATGAGGTACCACATAAGATCTCTAGTCCCCTGTACAGTGTTTACCACCTTTTGCCAATAAAATAAAATTAGTAAATGCAATCAAGTGACTTCTTCAAATAAATGATTAGCTTTACAAAGACATGAATAGAGTGATTAAAGCAGAAATAAAGTAATAATGTAGCCGACACGGTTGTTTCGAAAACAAGTATTTAACAAAATTTAGTAAAAACTATAATAGTTCTACAAAAGAGTTATCACAAAAAACTTATGAACACTGTTGAGAGATAACTAGAATTTCAGAAAGAAGATAATAAATGTACTGTACATAGATAACAAAGTCATTGACAAATAATAAATGTTAACGTTTTACAAACGGTTAGTAATAATTAAAAATCGGAAAAAATGTCTTAGACATTTCTTTCACGTGGTTTATTTAAAAAATTACAATTAATCGCACAAGACTGCAACGAGTGTTTATGCTAAGGCAAGAAATAGAAAAAAAATTTTTTGATACAGCTGAACCGAAACGAGGCGCACGGAAATTTAAAACTCAAACGTCAAACGTAAAGTAATTATTTAAATCTAACAAAACTTAAACCTACAACTTACAACAAACTTAGGCTACAAATACTTTTGCGTTCTTGGACGCCGAATATGGGGGTGTACATCAGTTTCTTATGTTTATATTTGTACCAGATATTTCATTTCTTATTTTAGACATATATTGTGACTAAATCTTCATCTTAAGAAATTTTCGTATCTTTCATAGTTTTTGCGTAGTGACTCGTAAATGTCAAAATTTGCATTTTACGGTTATATGTACGCCACTAAAACCAACTGACATTCCAAACCGAAAAAATTCACATTGTATAATCATGTTGTAGGCTACAATTTGCCACATATAAAAATAACAAAAAAAAAAATTAAAATGCTGAACTTTGTAATGGAAATTTAATAATAATTCAACATTTTTTTAAAAACAAATATATACAGCCAAACGAAAGTACAGAAAAATTTAAACATTTTAGAAATTTAAAACTCTAAAAAATTTCCAGCCGTGACTATTTTGTAAAATTTAACCGGTGTTAAAAATTAAATTAATATTAATATTTCTTAAGTTTATTGAAAATTTTGTTTCTTCCGAGTCTCTGGATGAGTGAAGTTTTTTGACGTTTGTAATTCTCCTGAAGTGAGGCAATATTTTACATCATTACTAGCAAATATACTGCCTAAGGAGAACGTTTTTAAATTTCCTATTCTCCTGTGAAGCAAAACTAAACTCGTTAAAGTGCATTTAAAAAAAGTTAATTGTGTGACTTAATTGGACAGGAAAGGAGCAGTACAGAATGACAAAGCTGTAGTTATAATTGACTGTCTGGTAATGTGAGTCCTTTGAAGGAATTCTTCAGTAAACTACGTCACGCCTGAGAAGTAATACCACAATAACGAACCTAATAAGTGGGTCTCTTTGAGGCGTTCATTTTAATTCCTGTTCGGGGAAAACCCTCTGCGAGTTTAAGACTGTGAATATTCCTTGCCTAGTTCAAGTTATACACTTCCAAGTTTTACCAGTTAAACGGGTGGCACAGTTTTGAAGCAACTGTACGGGAATACCGAAGTCCATCTCTTCAAACCTTTTTCATTTGACACCTTTATTGAAATCAGCTGATTTACAACTTATAAGGCCAAAAAATTTTCATCCAGGTTGTTATTTCTTAAACACGAAAAGTAATTCAAAATATATTTACCTTCCGTTTATTTTCAGAACATACTTGTTATCAAACATCAAATAGTAACATAATTATTATTTAATATATTCTCCTTTCTTATACATGCCCTCAGAGAGGTTGTATGAATCGATTGTGAAGGGGGAGGGGGAAGTGAGAATTAATACGGGTTACAGGAACCATTCCAACTATTCATCTTGAGAGATTTCGGAAAACCCTGGAAACCCAAACTCAGAATGCCCGTAGTCAGGGATCAAACCCGGTTCCTCCCGGATGCGAAAAAGTGTGGTTTACGACAGCTTATCCTAGCTTGATTGATCCGCCTAATGCCCTTTCACACTTTCAGGCACTTACTGAATTCGATTTCTTGAAAAGATCATCACTTACCAAAAATGCAATGCATTTGCTTCAATAAATATTTAAGGGACTAGTTGAAATCTTATCATACAGATATTCAACCAAATGATGCTCATAGTAAACAATGTAGCTATTTCAAAATATCTAGGATAAATATTTTGCATGAGACGAAAATAATTTAATCAACCAATACCAATTTAAGTAATACCTTTATTTAGGTTATGATTTAGGAAAACTGCTTGTATTTAAATTTAAAGTCTTTACATTCTCATACGGAATCAATTAGAACGTTATTTGCATTAATATTGCCGGAAAACATAATTTCTGATCTGGAAAATCTGAATTCGAGAAAAAATAATCATGTTCCGGACGGAAATATTTTAATTAATGAAGTCATTCAATGAATTGGAACACAAAACGGCCGTAATATTGACGTCAACAATGGTGTCACATCGTACTCAATAAATTTAAAAAAAAAATTGAAATTAAATTTGACTGGTGTCAAAGGTCGTGTAATAAATTCAAACTTTATTAACTTGTAGAATAAAAAAACCACACCACAGTTAAAAAAAACCTTAGGCACTGTATGATAGAAATCTCAACCAGTCTTGCTTGGAACCACCGCATACATGAAATAATCACACAGTGATAAAATTTCATAGCACGGTTTGCCATAGTAATTTTCATGCGGTCATGAATGTTTACAGGAACAAAGCGATAACAAACGACAGACCGAGTCACGTGCCAACCATTATCGTCTTCCATACTTTTTTTTGTGCTATGCAAAACACGTGGAATTAATTAAAACTAGGCAGTCGGTGCGAACACGCATGCACATGTTCTGAATTGTAAATTTAATTTTCGCAGTTAAAAAAAAAATGCTGGTGGCATGGAGTTTCCAGGAAGTGAGGTGTGAGCCTTGGAAGTTCCAGGGACGACTGCCTGGAAAGTTCCAGCGGCCCAGCCCTGGAAAGGCGTGGTTTAATAACAACCACCGCTGTTGGAAGTTTGATGAGTTGCGTTAATAATGCATCCCGCGTTTAACAGCGCGCACGTGAAATTTTCATGAGTTCTACAATGCGCTCTCCACTTACTTTTATGATTTTTGTTTTGTTTTAAAAACAAATTACAATTAGCAATTAAACTGAGGGAGGCTTCCAGGTCTCGATGACATTTTTGACAAACTACACGCAGAGCATGTTGGCATTGCGTTTCCCACCAGTATTCGTTCCAAATAGTTAATTCTATTTGCCCGTGGATACATTTTATATTGACCTATCAGTTACGTGATGCAAAATTAATTATTTAGGGAAGTACAATATTTTATATTCACATAGCCAGTAGAATTATGCAATAACGTCCAATTGTTCAAGAAGTTAACAATACAGTTATCTTAAAAGTCAATTCTTCTAGTTAGAATATCTTATTTTAACCACTCACCTCTCGCTCTAGTTTCCTTTCACGACGAACCAAGGTCCAAAGAGAATTAACATACATTGGAAGCTTAACATTAAATATGTTTACTGAAACCCCTATTTCATCTGGATTTAAAAATAAAGGCATATGAGTACATTCCGTTAATTTTAAAATTTGGGTAAAAAGTAGTCAATGAAAATAATTTATTTTAACTATCGTTAATCTATTTATTTTGCAGTGTATTTTAATGTCAATGAGCTTATTTAAATACGTTCCTCAATTTTATCTGGTTTCATTGTAACTAACGTACATAAATACAATTTGTAATACTTACTGAAACCAAATGAATATACAGGTTGTGACAGGACGGCATGTGAAATTTTTATGTAGTGGTACTTTTGAAAGTTGAACAAATGTTTTCATTTTGTTTGTAGAAGTATTATAGTGTGAATAAAGTCCAAGTTGACTTTAAGTTACCTCTTAAAGAATGTAGTCCGTGGACCATGTGTTGCAGTTGCGTACAGTGATAACTGTTTGAAGCTCTTGACGAAAGAATAATTGTGATCATGCGTTGGTACAATAGACGTACAAAGGCAGCAATTTAAAACGAAAGCCTCGACCGTCCTAAGTAGATCGATACAAGAAACTTCATTTTACATGAATCGTAGCACGAGATTGTTAGCAATGGGAAACTTGCGACGTCAGACTCAGCACAGAACTGCAAACTGGAAAGTTATTTTCAACTTTGATAACTGCAGTGAAATTAAATAACTTTTGGAGTTTATCCAAACAACCTTTACTTTATTGTCATATTTCCAGTTCTTTCAAATATTCTTTCACCCCCCAAGAAGTAATACTTGACTTCAGCTGTTACAGACAGGCATAATGTTCGAATAAGACGCCTCGGCGTTCTCTCAGGACCGGTTAGATGCGAGTACCCTATATATGCTGAAGTAGTTGCCTTTGTGATTCCTGAAGTACCACCCCACTAGTCGACTTTATGTTAGGCACGCCCACTGTATCGTGCAGTATAATGTGGTTGGTTAACTCAGCTAGTCGTGACTTGATATTATTATGATCTTTGAAAGAACTGTGCAATGGGAGTGCATGACTGGATTTATTTGCTTGGACATACTCCATTGCGAAATAAATGACTGTCAAATAAAAACTAAAAATGAAAATAAGACAAGAAAACATAAATAAGCAGAGTATGCTTTAGTCATCAGGATACATACACAATACGAAATTCCAAAACTGGAATCTGGTCAGTTAAAACAAGGAACAAACAGAAAATAAAAGGAATAAAAAAAGAATAAAAAAGAGACCTAAGTTGACATGCGACACAACGATGAGACGAAACAAAAACACAAACAGAAATACAGCAAACGACACAACGATGAGACTAAACAAAACACAAAGATGTCAGCGTAGGTCTCATTTTATATTTTTGTTATTTCTTTTTTTTCTGTTTGTTCCTTGTTTTGTCTGACCAAATTCCAGTTTTGGAATTTCATGTTGTGTATGTATCCTGATGACTAAAGCATACTGTGCTTATTTATGTTTTCTTGTCTTATTTTCATTTTTAGTTTTCTTTTGACAGTCATTTATTTCGCAGTGGAGTATGTCCAAGCAAATAAATCCAGTCTTAATATTATTATTCTGCACTCTTTAGGGACAAGATTATTTTGAAATGTTAATGACATGCAGACATCACTCCACTACAGGATGCAATCTCGAACAATATCTATCAACGTTGATTTACACTGTCCAACCTATATTAACCTAAGATAAGCTGCAATGGAATCCATTCCTCGTTTTTTGCAGGTTTGTTATTTGCTCAAAGAATTTTTGACCAAGGTAAAGAACCATGATCTATTCATAGAGTCACTTACTTTTGTCGAAAATAATTTTGCACCATATCTTTTCAATGGCTTACATACGCACCTACAGTTCTACTTTATGGTCAGTGATTGGCTGTTTTAAACTCTCAGCATCTCGCGGCTCTACACGCCAATCGCAGACTTGTAGAGTCGCAGTTCTGATTGGCTCAGCCAAATAAATGACGTCTCTGCACAAAGGCACTCCACCAATAACCATCAAGCACAGCTACAGCATGCACGCCGAGCATCTAAACACGATCGTGCAAACTGTTTTCGCCATAAAATCGTGACTTTTATCATAATGTATTCATAATCGTAGGAACACCGTGAATACGTTAAAATTATAATCTTGCCAACAAATTAATTAAAGAAATTGTACTGTTTTTTTTAAGGTAGCAACATTTTTTAAGGTAGCAACATTTTACGAACATAATATAGGCCAAACAGAATAAAATATTTTTGTAGGCATACGTCATAGCGAGCAAATGTTGCCGCGTTACAGATAACCCCCTTAATGAACCAAAAGAGAAAAGAGTGAAAACTGTTTTCAGAAAAATATAATAATTGGTTTCGTTTATAATACTGACACATTGGAGAGAAATCGTTCAAAGATGAAGTACTGAGATCTGGGGTGACTGGGTATGTGAGGTGACTTTAGGGACACCATTATATTATTTTTATTTCCTATAATATTCAACTGTGAATAAATATTAACTAAATTTCACGTGATATTTATTATTCTGAATATATGGCAAGGAAATTTCATTATTCAGGTCTACCATATATGGGCAAAATAAAGTTTGTATTATCCCAAATTCACCATGCTTGTCCAAAGTTTACGATATGTAACAGGCGTTAGGCAAACCTTATTTACGAAATCACTGGGAACATTTCTTAGCAACACTAAGTGAGGAAATAAAACTCAAAATACAGCCCGGGGTGTATTCAGTTCGTGTGTTCTATAATTTTTTCTAAAGCAAAGCAGATAAAGTTGTAAGAAATCGGTGAACGTTTAAAGATGAGATGGGGTAGGAATGTGCTGGGCCTGGAGCCGTATATTTCCTGGGACTTGTTTGGAACGACGCGACATAAGAAACAGCTGTTGATACGAGAAAGTAACACAGACTGAAGTACCGCGGCCCAATACACAGTTTACTGCCTTACTCGTGTGGACTGCTTCGTATGTTACTTCGCTCGCTGTTACTCCAGCTCGAGTTATCCCATCGTCCGGAGAAAGCCTGGCATACTGCGAATTTGAGAGCTTTCGCAAGTCTTGCAATCCTTGCTTAGGTTCAAAGTTATAACAATGAGGTTACACAGCGCGAGCAAAGTTTCACTCTAAATCTGAATTAGTGAACATTCACTGTTTCACGCTGAAGGATGGAGAAGTTTCAACAATTTGAATCAGTGAACATTGTCACTGTTTAAATAGTGAATATTCACTTATTTTCTGTAAGTGCCAACGTCTCAAAAGTGAATCAGTGATTATTCACTGTTTTTTCCAGTTGTTTTCAGTTATTGGATTAGTGACAAATTACTGGAAAATCACAAATTAACTTGTGGAATGTTGGCACTCTTTATCGGAATCAGTGAATAGCCACCGATTTCACAGTGGTTTGTCACTTATTAAATTTGTTGAAACTGCTTCATCCATCGGCGTGAATCAGTGAATATTCACTAATTGAGATTTAGAGTGTTCGAAATACTAATTTTTCTATGTGTTGTTTAGCCAAGTAGTTAATTACAGATCGGAAAACGTTCGCTAGTTCTTGGACGCTAGCCTACAGGTCAATGAGCCAGCGAATTATTCCCGTCTCTATATATGTTTTGCTCTTCGAAGGAAAGCAAATACAAGGTTAGTTTGCTCATTTCTTCAAGGAAATGAGGCTCACTTTTAACTCACTGCAAAACAGTTGAAGGTCAAGGTAGAATTATGGTAGTAATTGTCAAGCGTGTTCTTGCCACTGACGTGTTAGAGCGAAGTTCCTAATTGACAGAATAGGATTCTGGCTGTGGACGCGTTCCATTTGCTGCTGATATCAGCACAATTTACTGACGGCCATTTCTTTACACTGATAGTATTGTCACTTTTCCAGTGGTTTTCCGGTAATTCATATGGTTGAAACTGCTCCACAGGGAATCTGTGAGTCACTTCAGATTGCGTCACCGAAATAAACTCACTGATTGAATCTGAGATATTCACTGCCGTAAGCTGGGCTGGCATTGGGGGATTTCAAAAAAACATTTTTCTCATCTGTGGTAGCCCTGAATAAAGAAATTTACTTGCAATACATTATTATTAATAAGAATCTACGTGAATTGTCATTAATATTTACAAACAGTTGACAAACACGGAAAATAAAAATTGTTTAAATGTTTCCGAAAGTCACTACACGTTTACAAAGGCACCCTCGCTTACGTTAATTGAAAAGTAACAAAATTTACTTTGTCTAGATTTAAAAATGTAACGCAGTTTCACACAAAACTTAAATATGTTCAATTTAAATTATGTCACCAGCTCGAGAAAAGCATGATGTAAAGTTAAAGTATTTAAGAATACAACCGGGAAACGAACCGACGACCTTTGACTTGTCATGAAAATACTATAACTACTAGTCCGATGTCATGATTGGACAGTTACCGTGAAATAACCATTTGATTGTTGTTAATAAATGACGTGTGTTATTTTTGTACATCGTTTTCTTACTAATGCATTGCTAATAGTAGAGTGGGGATTGTTTAAAACAGGTTAACTTTGTAGTGTAAAACAGAGCGAAACTGAACATTACTCAAACTAAACTATCCACAATAACTGAACAACAGGAATACTTAATTATATGTAGGTCCACTGTAAATTTTACTGCACATTTAAGTGAAACATATTTAAACACATAATTCAGTTTAAAAAAAATAACGAGAAAATAAAAATTAGTACAATGCTTGCTTTGGAAATTGTGGTACACTGTTCATTAGGTGAAGATTACGATCAAGTGAAATTGTTGATATTACATTTTAGTCACTGATTAAAACTGAAGTTTTCGAATTACAGATTAAATAGTAGAAATTCAGTGAAAAAACTAATTCAATATGCTACCCCAAACTGTTGTTTTCTCACTTTTTGATGTGAAACGTTATCAAAACAACAGATACGTTTGTTAAAACGTTGCAACGTATTTAAACCGTGAATGTTTCACTGATTCTAATTTAAAGTGTAGATACTGAGGCAACAAACTAGTAACTGAAACGGCGGCCAAACAATGTGTCACTTCCTACTGAATCTACTGGATTGCAGGAGGTCAGGCAGTCTCAATAAAAACTGACTACATAAATATGGCGGGAATGTACGATGAACCTAACCATTAAATCACAATGTTGATGTAATGTGGAGAAGATATAGATGTGTAGGGACGAATAGGAAGTAGGCATTACAATCGGAACTAACTTTAAACGTTAGTCAGCATAATTATTTTTACCGTACGTTTTGTGTTTGTCTAATGTAATCAAGGAGTTATTTTTAACATAATATTGGATACGTACCCAAATAATTGATATAATTTAATGTCATAATATTTGTAGTATATAAAAGTGTTTCATGTTTAAATGCGGATACCATTATTTCTACTGTCGAACCTTACTGATAAGAAGGAAACCAGTAGGTTTCACGAACAGATTTTTGCACAAGCTTGTTTCAGTTGTTACGTTCACATCTGCAGCTCTGCTTCGTGGCACAGCATATGTAGGTATACAGAAGTGAAATAGCCGAGAGAACTCAAGTCACACACGCCAGCAAAATGGCGTCCCTGGCCAGCAACATGGCGGATACGCCTACCGCCAATCCTCGTAAGGTGGCTGCCCTTCTAGTCTGCAGCCAGGCCAATGGGAAACATGCAGTAACATACAAGAACCAAACATACACGAGGCTGGTATCAACAGCCTCGGGCAACCAATAAGCGGTCGAGTTCGCTCGTATCAAATGAGCCGCCACGTCATTTCACATCTGTTTTACTGTTTAGTCTGTGCTCGTGGGAAATGATTGGACGTTTGAACTTTCAGCGTCCCGGGATTATACCCGCCAATCACAGACGTGAGTTGTCTCAGTAAAATAATTCTGATTGGCTCAGTCAAATGAGGGGCTAAGATTTATTGTAGTGTAAGTCAGTATAACAGTTTCCTCGTTAAAATTTTTTTTTAATCACACGAAAAGTGCAGTACGTTGTTGCAATAGTAAAATTGAATTTAGAAATTCCGATAAATGTGAAAGATTTGTCAACATGACATTCTTTTGGGAAATATGAATAATATGATTGAAAACGACACTAATAAATAATTGAAACTTGTATCTAGAGATAGGAAATTTCACGAAAAGATTTTTGCAGCACTTGTTTCAGTGTCTTACGTGCGTACCTGCATCTCTGCTTTGTGGTCAGTGATTGGATGCCGTAACATACAACGTCTGGAGGTTAAACCCGCAAATCACAGACGTGATATGTCGCAGTTATCCGTGTACTGATTGGCACAGACAAATGAATAATAACTCTACACAAAAACACTCTGCCAATAATCATGAAGTTGAACTGCAGGTGTGTTCGTACTCATACCACTATGAATCTCAGCTGTTCGAATGGTGCAAACATATTTTTGGGATAACTATCGTTAGCTTTATCTACTTATAAGCTTTCCATTTGAGAGTGAACTACTCGGATCGTTACGTACTGTTCACCAACAGGTGTATTTCTTTCAAGTGAACTGAGCAGCACTTGGAACAAGGACAGTACAGAGTGGTCCAGCATCTCTCCCACATCACAGAAGACACAGGTGTGTGTCATGTAGACGACTGCAGCATGACCACGTCTGTACTCGCTGTGATAAATGACTGTAGGTGGGGGTGAACCCACCCCTCTCTCTCCCAGGTAGGAGTGAACCCACCCCTCTCGCCTAGGTAGGAGGTTGTAATGACCCAGCCCAGCGAGGGCTAGTGGGGCAGAATGAGGAAGCAAAAGGACCACCTCGCAGCACTGCAGCCACTCTCCAGTGATGAATCATTCTTACCAACACAATCACTCCTTTCAGTGGTATTCTCTTCCATGCAAGATTTATCACCCCTCGTCTCTAGTCTCCTTACCTACCAACACCCCCGGGCCACTTTACTAAGCTCTCCATTACTTCGGGCAGAGCAGGCCTTCCTGTTTATGGTAAATTTGTTTTCAATTTATAAATATATTAAACCACACTGGAGACAATTCGTGAGTATTTCTCGGGTTATGCTTCTTTGATTATGTCTCTGCTTCAGATATTTAAACTTGCTAGTATACAGTTTAATTTGCCTCCCTAATTTTCACAATTATTGTGCCCTGGCAACAATTTTAGTTTTGATATAAAAATATTTCGTATTGCATGAATTTTGATTTTTACACAGATAACTATACACTTTTCTGGTTGAGTCAACCAATGACGGTTTTTCGGGCTTCAGTACGAATATCTTATGTGTGAAGCAACGAACGGATTATTAAGCTGTGTTCATAATCAAGTGAGTGAAAGATTTTGGTCAGCGCTCAACATCGAGGTCTTCAGCAATGTTGAGGGGTGATATGAGGTGAGCAGCGCCGGAGTGAAGGGGTGGGGAAACCGGGAGATCCCCGAGAAAACCCGCCCACCAACGGCATCATCCGGCACGATTCCCACGTGCAACAATCCGGGGACGGACCCCGTCGGGAATCGAACCCGGATCGCCTTGGTGGGAGGCGAATGGTCTGACCATTTGGCCACCGCGGCCCCGATTCATAATCAACACTTAGCATATATATATGTACGTATGTGTAAATGTAGAAACACTGAGTGCGCATGCAAGCATTCACATCAGCGTGGATACGTACTGTGCATGACTGAATTGTTCATCTTCCTACACCTTACATACGTACGCTAGGTGATGTTTGAGAATCCAGGTTTATAGAGTCGTAATAACGAATATCTTTATTAATTTTCACTAGCGTTTCTAAACTTATTTTTCTTTTCGTCGTAAATTATTGCATTTGTTTCGTTACAATACTATTAATGTGCCGTAATTAGAAATGATGGTTTATCGCGGGAAAACTTGGGTGTTTGCTGGGTTTCAAAGTCTGTTCATTTATCAATAGATTGCTGGCTTTTAATTATATGTAGAGTTGTTACCTCATTTGACTGATCCAATAACATTTCCGCTAGTGTAATACTTGACGTCATCCAATCATAGAGGTTGCAAGAAACTACAGAGTTTTCAAGGTATGTTGGCTCACAGAATTTTCGCGATGTACCATAATCTCTATCCAATATAAGAGGCCAGAAAATTCTCGGGTTCGCTGTCTTGTCGGCTAGCCTCCAAGAATATATGTGTAATCGTGCAGACAGCAGCTGTTTATTAGCTGCTCGCTGACACTGTACAATGGGCCTGCGTTCAGGTACACTTCTATTATTGGCTCAGCTACCACCAGGAAGTGTCGAGTAAGTCAACGGCCAATTGTGAACGTGATAGAGACCTATCGTTGCTGAGATTCTAGCTTGTGCATAAAAGAAAACGCGAATTGTTCATGTCTCTAGCCATCATATACTTGCCGACATTTCGCACTTACAGAAACAAAGTTTATGCACATTTAGATTCCAATCCCAAAATATTACTTAAGTGCATGAATACGTAGGTATAGGCAGTTCGGAATAAAGTGAGCACTCGAAAAAGCCCTGCTAAAGATCTATTTGCAGCCAATTCGTACCTTTCCGCGTGTAACGGCTAACGACGGGAAAAGTCTAACCTCCTGGGACACGTCACTTTATGTTTGCGCATGTAAGATAAATTTTTCAGTCGATAGGTACATATACAGTTTGATAAAAAAAATAAGTTTATTAATTATATAAAATACAATTATATCGCTGTCGGTTGATTTTGTTTCAGTATTATTGTATTTAAATACGAATAAACAAGGAACTATGTTGTGTTATTTCGTTGCCAACCATACAAGCAGTAAGGTGACTATCGGTAATGTTGAATTATATGTAGTAACAGCTAGTGATATTTTTCAAAGGTTAAATATTTAGTGTTCACTTTATTCCGAACGGCGTATATATGAGGCGTGATGGCGAATACGTTTTTAAGTCAAATACAGAGATTTTTAATTATGGAGTTATTGTAATTGTTAACTTCTTACTTCTTAGTTTATTTATTTTAATGCACTCCTCACATATTGACTACGGAACATGCCAATATAATGTGTGTGTATATAGAGGCCTATATGATGTGTGTATATAGAGGCCTATGTATGGTGGTTTCAAGCCTTACATCTAGGGACAGGAGAATTTCGTGAATTCAATGACCTACAGGCTAGAATCCTTTATACTATACATACTCAAGCCCGTCTATTCGTTCATTGTCTGCTGTTCCACTGAGTAGCAGCTGGTGGACAATGCATTGGATATTCGGTTCTAACATACAAGTCGTTGAGTTCGCCAAATATTCCTGACCTTACTTGTATCATAACACAATAGCCATAATCATGTACATTTTTACGGAAGTTAATAAAATGATGAATTTCGCTAACTTTTATTGTAAAAAGACATAATTATGAAATACTAGTTTATTTATTATACGTATACTGAAAGGTTATATCAATAGCTGTGTTTCTGTTGTGGAAACTATGAAATTTTCATTCGCGAAACAAAAATAGAAAAGGAAAACCAATGAATCAACACGTACGAGGGAGACTGACGGTTAAGTGTATGTGATGTCAGTGTCAGCGATTATTCTTCATAAATACGTTATTAGAGGAAATTATTTGCTGAGAAAGTTGGTAAAACTTATCGTCTAAGGTTTTTTTTCTTTTGCGAACAGACTTCAACGAACTTACAATTTTAAAGTAGTTATTTCAGCGTTGAATTATGAACCACGACCTCTTAAAGTTACACAAAAAATATCCTGTCCCTTTCTGAAAGGTGAGTGTAAAAATGAGTGCGGTGGCAGCGAGGACTGCAATTTTCTGTGCGATGACGAGAACACCTGGAAGTTGCCGACGAGGGATGAATGCAATTACGAGCCCGGAGTTAGTACGCTCTCGAGGGAGAAGTAAGTGCATTCTCGCCAGCTCCACAGTATTTCTGATCAACACATTTAAAAGTGCAATGCCAGGGGAAAGGAGGGGGAAAACTCAAATTGCTAACTTTTTTTTATTATTTCAGCTTTTCGCCGACGTTCTCCATCTCTCCGTCTGGGCTTGTGATTGGCGACAGAGACGCAATAAGAGAAATGTCAAGCGCTCATTCGATGTAATACTCGGCGAGAACTACACAGGAGTTACATTCTCGGAGAGAACAAAATAACAAAACTGTACTCAGTTAATAACATCTGCTCTCTTTAACACTTTTCACTCATCAGTTTCCCAGACATCGGATTTGAAACTGTTTAAAGAAAAAAAATTAAAGGTACATTTATTAAAAAATTATTTCTAAACATTAAATGATAGCAAGGAACATTTTAAAACTATTAAAAAATACACAATAAGTAAGAAACAGTAGGCTATCCAACTACCAACATTATCACTAGTTCCCTGTTCATTTATTTTTTTTCTACTGGAAGTGACCCCTCCCCCTTGCCCCCCGGGGCTTTGCACGCGTGTATTACTTATTTGAATGCTAATAAACTATCAAAAATGTTGAACAAAAACCCACCCAAAATATTATTTCATATGCGTGACTGTGAGTTTCGCGGCAGCGATGTAGTTATTCAAACAAATCGCTTTACGTCACAGCGATACGAGTTCGAGTCCCGACAAAATGGAGTAGTTTATGATTTACACAAGGGAGAATCTGGGCATAAGTTGTCGTTGCCTGGCAGTCTTTTCCTGGGGTTCTCCTGTTTGCTTTTTATAAACAGTTGTTACATATTTAGTGTGTAAATTTTACATCTTCTTATTCCTCACTAGCACTGTACGTTTCGCCGGTAGCATTGATGAAAATATATTTACTGGGTTACAAGAAAAATAGTAAAGTACACTCTAACTTACAAATATAAAAATAGCAACGCCTTTATTTATGCAATTGAAATTTAGGCCGTGTATATATATATATATATATATATATATATATATATATTCAACGGTACAACCTATAATATTTGTAAACTCAAATGTTGAACATATTTTTAAAATTGAGAAAAAAATTAACAAGGAAACGAAGCGACAATGAAACATTAATATACGTGTAAAATACCTATTAATGCACGCTCACGCATTTAAATAATATAAGAGAGAAAAATAATTATTATTAAAACCGTTGGTATCAGTTGATTACTTAAATGTCAACATGGTAAAATTATTCAGGTTTATATGGAGTCCTATATGATGCAGTTTGAAGTTTGCCGGAGAGTTGGGAAAGAGAGAGCAGGAATTCTTGTCTGTTGCACGGTGTGGCATTTACAGCGGGAAGTATGCGGCGCGGGTTGTAGTAGTTTCAGGCGCTTGCCTCAACACTCCCAGCATTATGACGCCTCCGCTAATTACTTACAGGAGAGAAACCCCTCGCACCGCGGTTCACCCTCCCTCCCCCTCCCCTCCTGCTCTTTATCCGTCAGAAAGTGGTGCGCTGTCATCTCTGACGTGGCCGCTGTTTGCACCCCTCCTACTTCCTGGAAGAATTTTAATTTTCCTCTTTTACCGACTTCCCGACTTTTACCGCGATTGCATTCCTTACCTACCTTCGTAGTTTCCACACAGATTTTTTACAGCCTCCCACCTTTGTTAGGAATAGAGAAACTTCCTGATTACGTAAGTTAACGTGGTCAAGCAACACGAGACTATGTGAGATTAATTACATGTATATCAAATATTCTTGAGCTATGAATCTGTTCTACAATGCTATTATAGTCCTATATCTTGTTCGTCTAAACATTCATTTTATATTAAATTTTATTGGACTGTGGACATACGCCATTGCTCATGTTTAGCTGATCAAACCTGTGTTGAATGACAAAGTACGAAAACTAACAAGAAAAAAAAAAACAAATATAAAACGCACACAAAAATATAAAATAAAAGCAACTCTGGAGGAATTCCTCTGGGATTGATTATATATATTTTTTTGTGTGCGTTTTATATATATATATTTTTTTTCGTACTTTGTCATTCAACACAGGTTTGATCAGCTAAATATGAGCAACGGCGTATGTCCACAATCCAATAAGATTTAATTGTAAACTCCCATTGCAACAAACATTTTAAATCTCATTCCTTTTATATGATTAAATTGTTATTTGTAAACAGTTTTGAATCTGAAGAAATTTTGGTAGGTTTTACTGTTACCTTTGGAATTTACTTTACTGATACATAAACCCGTCCAGTTCATCCAATAGGTTGCAACACTATTTAATTTAGCCACACGCTAGATTTGAAACAACTGTATGTTGGTGTCCCTTTTATAATAGTTCTTGACTTATCTGACACAATCCTCGTAGGGCGCTACGTCAACAATAAAGAAGCAACATAGTGCAGGTCTAGTCACGTGGTATCACTGTGACAGCGAGCAGCCAATTGTCAGCTGATGTCTGCTTGGGTACACGTGTATAGGGCGTTCACTGTAAACTGAGCACTTTTGAAGGCCATCTTGTCTATAATAATACTTAAAAGTATTACTTATTGTGACTTCGTGACGTAGTTTTCTTGGAAGAATAAACAAACATTGTTCTTCTCTGTTTTAAGTTAAAATTTATAGGCGAGATGTTATGTTAAATTATTGTCAATTTACCACATTTCTGCATGTGAGACAGAAGTATTAGTCGTCTGAAGCTGTTACTGGACACCACTACGAGTTTAACGAACACTTACGAACAATTCAAAATATCGTATTGAAACTACTTTCCTCTTATAAATAAACGTATTCGAATTTAAAAAAAAAATTATATTTTTGGATGGAAATACTGTCAAACGTCATCATTCGAATGATCTTGTATAATAAACAAGTCGTATCGTATCACCATGCGAACATAAAATGTCTTAATCGCCATATATCCTACTGAAGGAAAGTATATAATATCACATTTAGGACGTTACACATGAACAATTTTTACTAGGGGGTTGCGGTGGTGCTGGGATTAGACCTCCGACCTCCCTCCGAGGCTGTCCGGTTCGATTCCCGACGGGGTCGGCCTCCGGATTTTCTCACGTAGGAATCGTGGCGGACGATGCCGCTGGTCTGCAGGTTTTCTCGGGGATCTTCCATTCCGGCGCTGCTCCATACTGACATCATGTCACCCCTCACCTTGATATTAAGTTCTGAAAAAATCTGTTCATTTCAGTTTGTAACTGTTTGTGGAAGATGAATAAACGATTGCATAATTTATCAAGTAAATATACATGTAACATATTTTTTTGCGTGGAAGATTTTCCGTTGTTTATATTCTACCAAGGTACGTATTTAAAAATTTTGTTCAGGTTGTTTACTTTAAAGTGAGCACTTCCTTACACTTATAAAGATATTATTAATAATAATAATGTGCTTATTGAAGCTACAGAAAAAACAATTTTAAAAGGCGTAAAATATTTACCCTAGTTTTTAGTTAACGAAGTTTTCGATTTTATAATAAAAAATATGGGGAATAATTACTCACAGAAAATTGTAAGCAGTGGTCAGTTTATACTGAACAGTTTATACAGTGGGGTTTATTTTTACGAAGAGTTGTGGGTCTGGAGTTGTAGTTTGTACGCCTGCATACCTAGGCCATGTGGCGAGTTGTGTTGCTGAGAGGGAGACCACATGTATGTGTGCTGGATGTAAGGACGAAGGAAGGAAGGAAGGGGGGTGAGTGTGTTTGTAGGTTAGCCACAGGGTATGCAGTATGTGGTCCCTTTCACCAACCACAGTTCCTTACCCCCCCCCCTTGCCCCTCCTGCCAGGCTTTGTGTTCTGTGTATCGTGGTGCCGGTCCTCGGTCGTTCACAACAAACGTCGGCAACCCCTATTCTTCCCTCCCCTGCACCCCTTCCTCACCCTGGCTGACCTTACCAGAGCTGTTCCTAGCCTCCAGAAGTGACGATGTGGGTCGCCTAACAATTGCCGCCGTCTAAATCGTTATCCCTCGAGTAAACTTTACTTTCTGACTGTTCCACCTTCACAGTCAAACTTCCACTTGCTCTGGTTCTGCCACGGAACTGCACAACTCTGACGTGCTAGCTCTTTGACAGAGTTGTACAATGGGGGTGTAGGGCTGGATTTAGTTTCAATTGCAGTGCAGACTTACGTCAAAGAAAACTGAAGAGAATATAAAAACTCAAAATCAATGTACGTTTTGGTCACTATAAAACATACACAACATAAAATTCCATAAATTATATCTGGTCAGGTAAAACGAGGACAGTCAGCGAAGAAAAAACAAGAAATAAAAAGTCAGAAACCACAAAGGTTTAAGGCCTGCGTTAGAAAAAAAAATATATATAAACCACAAATTTACGGCACGATAATGAGACGAAACAAAACAGAGTAGTTTTCCATACACGAAAAGAGACACAAATTTCAGTTCCAATAAACTAATCCGAGTTTAGTATTATTGTTTTCATACAACAATGAACCATTGACGACGCAGAGCAATCAAGAGTCAACTCAGCTCGGGTGAATACAAGTCAGTGAAGTCCAGTATTTCACTAGACAACAGCATGATTATTGATTTCTTCTAAATATTGAAACCTTACTGAATACAGAAATATTTCATGCATAGTTTGTATAGAGACAGAAACATTTCGCGAATTCAACTACCTTCATGTTATAATCAACTATCCTATACATACTCAAGCCCCGAACATTTGTCCGTTAGCTGCGAATCACTGGAACGACAGGCAGTTAACGAATAGACGGGGCTTGAGTATGCATAGAATAGTAAATTGAAGTATGCTGATCACTAAATTAGCAAACTTTTCGTGCTCCAAGTTATCTCTAATAAAGGCATATACTTAAAACGTGGACAGAGTTTTTTTTAATATGTTACTTTGTTATTTACGTGCCCTCGGACAGCAAAAAGCCTTGGTAGAGGTATATGTCGAGTAATGCATATAAATGCCTGTAACTATAGACATTACGACTTAATGTAGTACATGCTGTTGTGTTCATATCCGGAAATTGTCCGAAAAAAGTTTTTGACTACAATGTACCGTAGGAATATTAACATTTTGCGAATTAATTTAAGAAAGGCAGTGCATGACACAAAAATATCGTACCTATTTAGTAGACATATTTTACACACAGATACACACAAACACACATATATATTGTTCACAAAAAACACCGACAAACTCCGACAGGTGATCCCTTGTGAAAAATAAAGCTACGTGTACAATGTCCGCAGCTCCAGTGAGTAGACAGTTATACATGTGTCAATATAGCGCGTCAGTCTGTGAGTGTTTTCATGGCGGTCTGCTATTAGTTCACAGTCTTCAAGAGAGAGTTTCAGTATAAGTAACCCAATCGTGAACGTAATTAACGAGAAGTGGAACTTAAATTCTAAGAAGTCCTCAAATAAATCAGGGATTCTGTCAGTTATCTATTGGGCTCTTACCGTATAAGCGGGCAGCACGCGAGATTCCTCAAGAAATATTACCTATTTATAAATTACTCGTAGTTATCAAAGACGTATCAAAAACTCCGTCGTGCAATCTCAGAAGTGAAGGTGAAGAATACGGCCTTGACGTTCAACACGGCCTAGACAATACTGGCGACATAGAAGTACTTCTAATCCTACCTTATCTTGGAATGAATTGGGGAAATTTCCCTCTCCATAATCATCACTAGAGCCACAATTTTGTCGCAAGAAGATTATTGCACCAGTTTGTTTCAATGTATTACGAGCACACCAATAACTCTGCTTCGTGGTTATTGGCGGTGTGTCCTTGTTCAGACATGACTCTCATTTCATTGCGCCAATAAGAGTAAGACAATTGTGACATCATCTGTCTGTGATTTGCCAGCAAAAACCCAGGACAAGTGAGAGTGAAAACATCCATTCACTGACCATGAAGCAGAACTGCATATGATCTCATAAGTAGGGCCAGGAAAATTTCTCGAATTCAATTACCTACATGCTAGAATCCATTGTACTATGGATACTCAAGCCTCGTCTATTAGTTCATTGTATGCTGTTCCACAGAGTAGCAGCACAGAATATTTAGGAATACAGAAGTGAAATAGCCGGCAGGAAGGCGAACTCTGTCACACACGCCAGCAAAATGGCTTCCCTGGCCAGCAACATGGCGGAAACATCTAAGGCCAATCAATGTAAGGTGGCTACCCTGCTAGCCGGCAGCCAGGCCAATAGGAAACCTGTAGTAACATGCAAGAGCCAAACATACACAAGGCTGGTATTAACAACCTCGGCCAGCCAATAAGAAGCCAAGTTTGCCCGTATCAAACGAGCCGCCACGTCATTTCGCGTCTGTATTACTATTTAGTCTGTGGTAGCAGCTAGTGGACAAATGGTCAGAGATTGAGTATGTATAGTACAATGGAATCTAGCTGGCAGGTAATTGAATTCGCGAAATCGTCCTGTCCGTACTCATAAGACACTGAATCCAGTGGATAGGAACACGTGTCTTTAGCGAAAAGAATTGTGCCTTACTTTGTCTTCGTGTCTTACGTGCACATCTGCAATTATGGTTCGTGATCAGTGATTGGATATTTTAACAGTCACGAGACTTGGGAATCTACCGGCAAATCACAGACATGTGGTGTTGCAGGAACTTTATTGTAATTGGCTCAGTAAAACGAGATACGGCTCTTCACAAAGACGCGCTGCCAATAACCATGAAGCAAAATTGCAGATGTGCACGTACGGCGCTGAAACAAATTGGGACGAAATTCTTTTCGCGATAAACAGGTGACCCTACCAATTGTTGTGAAAATATTATCGCCGTAAAATCGTGGTTCTAATCATCCTAGTGATTCATCTGGCAGCAACCTAGACTTGTTAGTCTACCCACTGGCCACAATCGATTAGGCTATCTATTGGATTATAACCGTACAAGCAGGTAGCAAGTGATAGCCCTTCGCACTATTTCCTTATTTACTACTGGCTTGCAGTAGTCAAACGTGTTTCGTAACAGCCGCCAGCAAGTCACAGATACGACAATAAAGTATACATAATTGGCGTTCAACCTGACCTGGAATGTATCTGCGAAATTTACATACCTCTAATCATCACACAAGCGATAGGTGCAATGAATTGCTTGAAACGCTTAGGCGAGATGTGGCAACAGTGTATACGTCTGACCCACGCAAGTAGCCGTCATTGACCGGGGCATGTGCTTCTGGACATTGACTGTCCTCCTCTACCATTCACGTGGGTGAGGCCAAGTCTGTATTTAGGACGGCGCGACTGTAGTTGCTCTACATTCAAATATAGATAGCGACAGGAAGTTTTCGCCAATACATTCTTGCACCACCATACCTCATTGTCTTGCGGGCATATCTGCAGCTCTGCTTCTGCTGCCGGCCTCTGTAGTGTAGTCTCATAGACACCAGAGATCCTGGGTTTGAATCCTGGCTTGTGCATGGATGTAGCGTTGTCACTTCACTATACTTTACCCTCATCAGCTCTTAAGTGGCCTCCCTACCAGTGCTTTAAACGTGTTGCAGCGAACTACGGCTATCCTTTTTCTTATTTCGACGAAACTGTTTAACGCGCATTGTATTTGAATATCTACGAAAAGAACACACACTTCAAACTATGTCTCTATAGTTTTAAAATTTCGGAGCGTTTATTCGAAACATCGTTTACTGTCCCCTCAAAATGGCCAAAAATGGGTTTTCCAGGCTGCCGTACCTGTAAAAATGACAACCGGATTTGAAAAACGCAGCTGTAGAAACAAGCGTTGGATTTTTAGTTATGCTGTCCACAGATAAAATAATGTAGGGACAGCTTAAAGTCCCATAGGAAAACGGATATCAGTAAAGCCTTGCACGTCAGCTGAGTGTCTAGCGCAGAAAGGAGATAATACATTACATACGTCGGTCAACGACAACCTTACCATTCCTGACTCTCACACAAACACAATCTATTCCATTAATAAGGACCCCTGTTTTTCGTGAAAAGAATTTTGCAACATTTTCTTTGAATGCCTGATGTTCACATGTGCAGTTCTACGTGCAGGTCAGAGATAGGATATTTTAACTGTCACGAGCCTTGGGATTCTACCGGCAAATCACAGACGTGTGGTGTTACAGGAAAGTTATTGTAATTGGCTCAGTCAAGTGAGATACGGTCACAGACTAGATAGTAATACAGACGTGAAATGACGTGGCGGCTCGTTTGATACAGGCGAACTTCGCCGCGTATTGGCTGTTGATATTAGCCCCGTGTATGTTTGGCTCGTCCATATTACGGCAGGTTTCCTATTGGCCAGGCTACCGGCTAGCAGAGCAGCCACCTTACGCTGATTGGCGGTAGACGTCTCCGCCATGTTGCTGGCCAGGGAAGCCATTTTGCTGGCGTGTGTGACTGAGTTCGACATCCTGCTGGCTATTTCTCTTCTGTATTCCTACATATTCTGTGATACGGCTCTTCACATAGACACGCTGCCAATAACCATGAAGCAGAATGGCAGATATGCACGTAAGGTACTGAAACAAACTGGGGCAAAATTCTTTTCGCGAAAAACAGGGTCCTTACCCATTAAGATTTCGTCGGTGAAGGACCGTAAAACCTTCCCACCTCACGTCTGTTTCGGAGTCAATGATTTGATGTTTCAACTCAAAAACTCCCGATCCCTTACAATTGTTCACTTTTCATACTCATAATTGACCGTGCCAAATATTATTACGCTTTCCACAAAACTATTTTGTTCTTGCCGCTAAAATTACTTATGTAAAAAATATTATTTTGTGTTTTTCAAAAAATAAATTTGACGGCAACGTTTACAAGAAAATTAGTCCTTCAGAACAGCAGCTGCAGACGGACGCTCCAGAATTAAGCCTGACCAAACAGAATCTTCCTCAGCACTCAGTGGCCAATCAAAACTTGGTTTGTGTCAGACAGACAATAACCGTCAAAGAACGTTTTAAATCACCGAAAAAAAAAAAAAAAAAAAAACAAGTTTTTTATGGGGGAGTGTTAGACAATTTTAATGTGTTTTCAGTTTTTGAGCTATATAACATTTATTCAAATCGTATTATCAAAATGTTTTCTTCGACAAAGCGTAGGGTATATTCTTGGTTAACTGCTCTACATAAATAGTAATATAATGTACCATTAATTTGTAATGCACAATCATAGCTAGAGAAGTATAGGTTTATTTTCAATAATTCTCTTACTATGACTCTGCTTGACGAATTTATGAAAGATTCCAATATTATTTATGCCAAGCAGCTTACTAAAAATATATTCTATGATTTGTCGAGAGAAAATTTTGGTAATACAATTTGAATAAATATTATATAGCTGAAAAACTGAAAATACAATAAAATTGTCTAACACCCCACCTCCTCCTTAAGTTCGACGCTTACGTCATTTTACGTGACTTTCTGTGGCTTCGTAGTTCCCAAACGGACGGAACCATTTTAATGCTTAAATTAAGTACATAAAAAATTATATTCCGTAAACATAAAAAAATATATATCGCTGATCCTAAAACGCGTCATTAGACGCTAAGTTCACAAAAAATAGCTAAAAATAGCGAAATTTAAACAGATTAGAACAAAACGACGAGAATAAGTCAACAAAATTACTTGTCGGCCCTAAAATTGAATTCAACTAAAATTTTGGATTGGGATTATCGTTTGGATTTGTCACATATGTTCAAATAATATATGACATAATATTTGTGAGTGTAGGTGAAGTTACTTGGAATGTTTCAATTTTGCTAACCTAGTTTATTTTCTTAGTTGTCCCCTGACGCATTTAAACGTCAACAATGAATTGAAATCGTTCATTTCTTACTTTTAATTTCATTGTTTTATGTATCGTGTTTTATTGTAATTTTTAGACTACTTTCTGAAGGAAAAAGTAGGCATATGAGATCACCTTCCTGCCGTATGTAAAGGTTTGTTTGTTTTATTGCAGCCATATGATATTTTCTTCCGTACATAATGGTACAAAGATATTGGACAAGTCATATAAATTATACAATATACAATACGTACAATGACAATATTTCACTGTCTTCATTCCTTGCTCGAATCAATGTTCAGTCACCATTGGTTGGACCATGTCTTCATTTATCTGAAACAAAAACAAAAGCGAGAGAGACACGGCATATGCACTGCATTATATAAGTACATATGAGATTTGAACTTTATTATCTACTGTGTAAAAACCATGTTCGCAAAAAAAGTCCTTCAGTTTATTTTTGGAGAGGTAAGGATCTGCATGGACAGCGCGTGCCAATGCCACCGTTATAGCGGCCATGCTTGTTATTAGTAATGACAGATAGGCGGCGCTCGTGTAGACGAGCACACACGCCGCTTGGCATACTGGGTAATATAAGACATTGTGTGGCATGAGAGGTTCTGTATGGAGACTGGAACAACTTCCGTATCTGCGAGGAGGCCGAGGAAATTATTGGCGCTCGAGATAAGCCAGCCACCCAGCGAAAATTGTCTTCCCGCCTTTCAGGGAGCTTCCCCTAGCTATTGACCTACTTGCGGCGAGCGAGGCCTGTCATTGGCTGGCAGTCTCCGTGACCTTGACCGCCTCGTGACGAGGGATGGCTTTCTTTCCGCAGTGCACTCGTAAAGTACACAGAGAACAAGGTTTGGTTGATTCAACCGTATATACGTTTGTATATGGCCAAACAAGTGTGTAATAGTTGAACCAACCAAATATCAGGTTGCCTGGCAGGTATAGTTATCACAAGAGGATGGCTTAGTCCAGTTATATATACATTTTGTTAGGACAACCAAGCCAATACTTGGCGCGTTTCATGTGTTGTACAGCCAACAAAACTTTTGTTCAATCAAATACATACTTGTTTGGCCATATACAAACATACATTCTAAATCTGAATTAGAAAATATTCACGTATTCACGCCGATGGATGGAGCAGTTTCAACAAACTGAATCAGTGAGAAACCACTGTGAAATATGTGACTATTCACTGATTCCGATAAAGAGTGCCAACATTCCACAAGTTAATTACAGAATGTCCACAGGTTTTCCAGTAATTTTTCAATGATTCCGTAAGTGAAAACTGTTCTTTGAAAACAACTGGAAAAACCGGTAAATATTCACTGATTCACTTGTGAGATGTTGGCACTCTTAAAGGATATACGTGAATATTCACAAATTAAACTGTGACTACCTGCTTTTACTTATTCAAATTGTTGAAACTGCTCCGTCCATCAGCTTGAATCAGTGAATATTCACTAATTCAGATTTAGAGTGTATGTACTGTTTAATCAACCAAACCTATGTATGTTAATTTACAGAGAAATAGTCAGGAAATATGAACTACACTACAAAATTTATTTTACATCCCCTTCTAAGATTCTTTTAATGGCTTCATAATGCAATTATATTACGTTTCATTTGTATGTTGTGTTTGTTAATGTATGTTCATGTTGCGATAGAAAACCTAACTATACAGGGCGTTGTCAAATTGAATGTCAAGATTTTTGAGGAAACAGTCCTTACATAGAGAGTAACGAAAAAAGGTTATGTGGACATGTGTCCGAAAACACACCGTCTCTGCAGTACAGTTAATAATACATGGCATATGATTCATAGTGCACAGGATGCTGTTTTCACACTTATCCCTGCTGTTTGTGGGTTAGCGACGTAACGGAGTAATGTATAAACTGTTCACTTTAAATTGAGCCCCCCCTCCCCCATCCAACAATTAAAATAACAAAAATCTGACATTTATAGGAAACGACGGTGCTAGTTTTCAGTGAGTTGAAACGTTTACACTGGTTTTTAGTTTTATGATAATTTTCATATTGAGATAATTAAAGACGAATGCAAATTCGTCGACAGAAAAATTTAGGCACTACTCATTTTATCGTGAACAGTGTATACAATGTACAGGTCTGTAGTAATGACATTCCCCAGCAACGTGACCCTACCTATGCTATGAACTGTACATCATGCACTGCTGATTGTAGTGTAGAAACAGTGCGTTTTCACACCTATGTCCACATAACATGTTTTGGTGAGGATTGCGTCCCCGAAATATTGACATTCAATTTGGCATCCCTCTGTATCACTATACCTCCTACAAAGTACACTCACTAAGCCAAGCAAAAACCCAGAAAATTAAAAAAAAAAAAAAAAAAAAAAAAAAAAAAAAAAAAAAAAAAAAAAAAAAAAAAAAAAAAAAAAAAAAAAAAAAAAAAAAAAAAAAAAAAAAAAAAAAAAAAAAAAAAAAAAAAAAAAAAAAAAAAAAAAAAAAAAAAAAAAAAAAAAAAAAAAAAAAAAAAAGGAAATGTCTGGCTCTAGAACAATATTCAGGTGACGGGTGACGCCTACGTTTGATAAATACGAACAACAAGAATAATAAAAGCGAATAATATACAGCCATGCTTACTTCTGTTTCGAGTAACTGCCTTGCAAATTTGAAGTAACTCACCACCGGCGAATGTAGGAAGCCAATGCGATCTTCGAATGTTTGTTGCTATGGGAATTCATAACAAGAATGTATGAGTTTATGGACATACACAATTGCTAATGCTTTGTTGATAAAACCTGTATAAAAACTATTATGTAAATTATTCTTTACTTATTACATTAATACTTGTTTATACGTTCAACTGTCCTGTTCTCTTTGTGTCATGCATGATCGTCGTTATACAAGTTTTGTCAACAAATCATGAGCAACTGTGCACGTCCATAAACCCGTATCTTCTTACAGGCAGACAATGATGTAGTGCGCTACAGTATCGAGATAGCGTGTGGGTTTGTGTGCGTTGCGTTTATCCGGGTCATTTCTGTCACTCAGCCCGGACGTTATGTGGGCGCTACTGATCCGGGACTTAACAAGCTTGGAAGCAATCCCACAGCCCGCACCACAGCTCACCTAGATGTTATCGATTTATACTGATGGGGTCGCGGGAAGCAATGGAACAACTGTTGCTGGAGTTGACACCATCACACGCACTGTTAAAAATTTCCGTGAATGTACGGGCAAATTTACGGAAACGTCTATTTAATTAACGGAAAGATTATTTTGTATCACAGTGATACATAATTATATTTCACTAATTAAACATATGTTAAAAAAACTGTAATAAGAAAGTAAATAAATAATCGAACGCATTGTTCCGCCTGCTTACTAAATAAGTCACTTAAAGTACGAGTTTCCATAACTGGAGCTAGTTGCCTTCCGTAAATTAACGGACACTCCTGGAGAATTTTTTACCAGTACTTCTCCATAAAACAACGCAAATTATTTTTAACAGTGTCACCTAATGTTTGTGAGAATTCTTGGCAACGGTTGTTTAGTACTACTCAGTAACATAATAAAAAATCCACTGGCATTCGGTACCATTTGAAATACTGTCATGTACACCGTTATAAATTTTAACGGAAATGTACCGTTGATAAACGGAGACAGTGTCCGTAAAAATAAAGTATGGAAACGTCCATAGTAAATATATACACTACGGAATCATACGTAATATTTCCGTAAGTCTGCTGCGGACAGGTTGGTCGGTGGGTTTTCTCGGGGCTATCCCGTTTCACCCGTCCTTTCATTCCGACATTGCTCCATACTCACCTCATGTCACCTCTCACTAGTGCTAAAGACCTCGATGTTAAGCGCTGACCAAAATTTCTCCCACTCTAATTTAATAGGGAATATATATATATTTAGAGGTTTTTACATGCCGTCGCCCAGCACAAGGTCTTGTCAGAGGTACACGAAGGGGGAGGTAAGATTCTGCCAAGGTTTGTTTGTGGGATCGTCCCAGCATTCGCCTGGAGGGATTTCGAAAAAAAAAACCCTGAAAAACAGAAATCAGGATGGTCGGGGCCTGGGATCGAACTCGGAACCTTCTAATAGCGATGCGAGTGTGTTACAACTGCTCCACCACGCTCGGTAGTAGCATATGTTGGCAGACGTGACGTATGGTGGTCGTGTTCCAAGGCATGCAATATAAGCTCCGACTGTACACTGTGAGCACGTGGACTCAGTGTACTACCTTGTCCTGTCCAATAAACAAGTGTTGTATAGACCTAGGTGTATTACTGGAGTATGTGTTCCTTGCCTCTTGTACGATACTGGAAGAAGACTGTACCTGCCCCTGCATGCCTAATGTTCCCTCAGACAACTTAGGCTGTATCTCAATTCAAGAGTGTGTACACTCTCACTACTCACTCTCCCTCTCGGCCACTCTGGTTCACTTTATTCGAATTGGGACGTCTACTCTCGCACTATGCACTCGGCACACTGCATTCTATCGGCAGTAATTGTATGTATATAAATAAATAATCTACACTGTGAACTACAATATATTTAATGTAGGTTATTGTTATTATCTACTATAATATATTTATTAAAAACAAGAAACGGTGGGTTAAAACAACGAACAACGAGTAAAAATAATTCTTAACAAAAGTAATTAAATTGTTTTAACCTTAAATCAATATGGCTGCCACAGAGGGTGCGAGAGTGAGCTGCGAGGGAACATCGCTCACTCTCGTTCACTCTCCTATTGCACACTCTCCCTTTGAGTTGGGACAGTAGAAAGTACCCTCTGTGACGTCAAGAGTGGACGAGAGAGTACTCTTTCAGAGAGTTGGGACACGGCCTTAGTGTTGAGTATAGTCACTGCTTAGCACCGCTTAGCTTGGAACACGAACACGATACGCCACTGCTATTGGCAGAAAAGATATTTCATGATATGGAAATTGCACTTTCACGACAAGAAATTAGTAAACGTGGTACGAGTGGCAAGGCATGCGGCGAGAGGATCTAGGCACCAGCCCCGCCCGTCGCCTCGCAGGGATCTAGGAACCAGCCACGCCCTTCTATTGGCTAGATCCGCAGCTCTGTAGACAATGGCAGCATGCAAATGAGCGAAGAGAAACAAGCGAGGCAGCAGTTCCCGGAACGACTTGCGAGGAGCGGAGAAAACAACTATGGCGTAGTTTCCTTGATAGTCGCGTGCAGGTACCCGCTTATGTTTACAGCCTAGTGACTAGGGTCCTATCTTAGCAACATAGTAAAATACACCACTTTGTTTCAATGCATTAAGTTTACAGACCTGGAAATGTCGCGGGTTCAACGACCAGCCGGATCGCCTTGGGGAGAGGCGAATGGTTTGACCATTCGGCCACCGCTGCCCCTCCAATTAAATAAAAATAAAATTGTAATGTATGTGCGTTTAATAAAAATAGCAACATAAACTATAATAATCGCTAGGTAATTACTAGATTTATCAGGGTCGGATTCAGAGTTGAGGACGATTGAACCAACACTCGCTTAGTACTACAAATCGTGTTTAAGGTTTCAATTTCACTTACACAGGCTACAGCATTTAGTAATTAGCACTTAAGTATTTTCCTAACCATCATAATTTAACAAGATGTATTAAATTAAAAATAAGAACAAAACCTGACTCACAGGCTACTAAATTTCAATTCCATCGATCAGACCAGTGGAAGTTGCTCACATCCCTTCAACAATTATAAAAGAACTGATGATCTTCAAACGCCTGAACGTATTTTCTTGAATCATAGCTAAGAACGCTCCCGATAAAGGCACTTTTCAAACAAACAAAAAAAAAAAATTCGAAATCGGTTTATCCGTTAAGTTGCTACGATGCGACAGGCAGATACACAGATAAACTATTTAAACATTAAACGCCCTTCTTTATGCGTCGGGGTTTAATAATTTTAAAATTGAATACCTAACTCCAAAGGACAAATTAAAATTAATTGGTGCCTACTACCGACAACTAAGGAAACCATTTGTTGACTTGGCTGTACCTTCTCCTTGAACAGTTCGCTGTCATCATATTGATATCTAACAAAACACAGGGTAACTCGGTTAAGGTTAATTCTACTACAGGTTGTAAAGATCAGTGTTAAAAGTTTGGCACAGGGAAAATTGAGCGCTAGTATCGCTAAAGTGTGGAAACTGACCAATCACAGAGTTTCCTGAATTTTAAGTTACATAAAGTTGATAATTTAAAACGCGAAACTGGTTTATTTTCACTTTATAATTAAGTTAAATGACTTCTATCGTTTCCAAACCTTTTAAAAATAAATTTTACAACAGTTTCGTATTTTTCTGGTACACATGCGATTGCAGCGAAACTAGCGGCACAAATGTTCCCTGTGCCGAACTCTCTCGTAAGAAAACAACATTTTCTTTCTACCTGTACTAGAGTACACCTTGACTCGGCGTAGCAATATTGACAAGAAGTGCCGCTTTCATTTTTCCTAAAGCAATTCAACGCAGCAACTAGAGCCTAGGAGTTTTGTTGAAAATAGTTTTGTACCAACTTGTTTTAATGACCTACGTGCATATGTATGCCTCAGTTCCATGGTTATCGGCAGCTTGTCTCTCATCTTACCGCCAATAAGAACACGGTTTCTGAGATACTGTGACTTGCAGGTTAAACCTTAAGAGTGCGTGAGATAAATAAACGCTGAAAACATCAATTGATTTCTATGTTTTTTTTTCGAATCTAATATGGATGAAATACTCAATGACAATCCTAGATAATGGTATTTACTAACTTAATGAGTAAATATTTCTCCAGAATTACTAGTTCCTTCCGCGTGATCTCTTGCGCCGCAGTTAAATGCACGAGGTTCCGGCGTCACAGATTGTGCTTCAGAAGTTCGTAACACTGGAAACAATTTTGTTTGAAACGTTGGCTAAAACTATTGTCTAGGATTGCTATTGTTTAATTTTCGCAGATTGGCATCAAGAAACCTGCAGTTATTGATTAATACTTTTAGCTTTGAATTATGTACCACGCCCTCTTAAGACGCTGAGTGTCGAAGACAGCCAATCACTGTCAACGCAGCAGAACTGCATATGTGCACATAAGCCATTAAAACAAGTCCCTTGTAAAAATATTTTCCCCAAAAATCACTGATTCTATCAACAAGGATCCAGAATGTTCTCGTAGTTAAATTGTTGCGCTCGGTTTGGGAAGTAAAATATCCCGATATTTGACTTAACTGTTATGTTTACTACTGTACTGTCAAATTAAAAATATATTTGTTTAAATCGATTTGCTAGACTTTGCTTTATGACATATGTACTGTACATAACCCACTAAATATTTAAGTTAATCCATTTGAAAACCAAAACATGTATCCATCGTAATCGTAAATATTAAGGTCAGATAGGCCATTTCTTTTTATATTCTACTAGCTGTCCCGTTGCTGCTTCGCCCGCGTGTACTATAGAAAAAAGTATAACTAACTTTTAGTTACGTGTTAATTGATGGTGATACTATATTCTATATTATACTATATTCACTGTTTATCTTTAAAACATCAAATACAAACAGATTTGTCCAGTCCACTGCGCTAAGCGTACTTTAATTGCAGAACTTCTTTTTATAATTCATCTTTATTTCTCTATAAAACAGCTGCCCGGCTGCGGCTTCCACCACGTGAAATAATTTAATGTACATATATGTGATGAAGGCATTTAACAGCTAGCGTACTCAGTAACAGTGTAAAGAGCGCGCGCAATACGCTTGTATGATGTCATAGTAATTCCCATCGCAAAGTCTTGCACGGGATACGAACCCGTAACCCCACCCCTCCCACACCCCAAACTTTATACAATACCTGAGTGAATGCTTAAGGCCTCGATCACAGGAACATACCTACATTGTTTATACAACAATAGCAATAAAGCTAAAATTTACTCTACTGTTTTTAGGGTTTTTTTTCCCGGCAATTATTCGAATTTTTCTCGCCGTAAAAACCATCTTTGAACTTCAACGTACATTAAAAAAAAAAAAAAAAGAATTGGCCAAATTGGTCCAGACGTTGTTGAGTTATGCGCTTACCAACACATTTTGCGATTCATTTTTATATTATAGATATGAATTTAATTTATTTAAATACGTTCACGGATTAGACACATTAATTGGAAATATTCTTTCGGACAATATCACTTGATAACACACACGCGTCCTATTTTTCCTCCGAGTTGCGGATAAAAATTCACACACATTGTGGCGGGTTTCAACCATTGAACCCTCGTCACAAATGTATTTAAGGGGACCTAAAAATATTAATATAAAAATTTTATCATGCATATTTACTATGTAAGTATACTACATCAAAAGAATTCCCCTATATGAATTGAAGGCACAATCTGGCTTATCGACGGAATGCTAGGGGTATGTGTGTGACGCCACAATAAAAACTATAACGAACACAAAGAGAAATTAATAAATCGAAAGTTAGGGACGGTAAATAAAAAGTGCTCCATTTAAAATAGTCTTACCTTAACCGTCCCTACCTCGGTCGGTGCACTCTACAATTACGACCGACGGAAAGCATAATAGCACAAAAAAGTAATAGAAGAATCAAAACGGCTGCCTGATTATAATTACTAAGATGTGTTAGAGAACCCTTGTGTACACACCACATACGTCCAGCATTCCTCCGGCTTGAGTGAGCATCGGAGCCAGTCGTTCACTCTCGCACTGACACAACAGCAACTGGGCACAATTCTAAAGTCGAAGTCAGTCCGTCGAGCGTCCGCAGCGGGGACCAGGCGCTCTACACTCCTGACGTCACAAGTGCCGGCCTCTTCGTGGGACACACAGCCAAGCACCACAGATTATCTCCTGCCATCACTATTGCCAACTTGGGAACTCAATAAAACTGCAAGCACAACCATCTTCACAAGTGGCGCCACACAAGGTCGCCACAACATCATTATTTACACATACAATCTCAACACATCAGAAAACACAGAACTACTACATGAAGACACACAGTTGTTCGATCTTGTTGGTACTGACTCATGTACTTAATTGCACACAGTAAAATATAGGTAAATTTACTTGACGCGTTTAAGGTAATTTGCACTCAGGTCTTCGGGAAATTCTTTGTACCTTGTATAAAACTAATATTTATCGTTTTTTTTGTTGAATTCCCATTCTCGACAAGGCACCTTAAAGTATACGGCGGGGAAAATTACAGTACGATATACTTAAACTATCTGCGTATCTTAACGTCTAAATTTCTTGGAAAGTTTGAAATGAAACCGGGCGTCATAGCAATAACGTAAAATGTAACGTATATTTGAGTAGTATCATTCTTAACATCAAATAATATTGTAGTTGTTTTCAGTTTGTGCAACTGGTTTAAGGGCGTGGTCTACCACAGTTTCCATTACCATTCTTTTACTTTTTATTTGTACCAGATATTTTTCCTAATTATAGACACAAAATGTCTTTATCCACTGTGATTTTTTTTTTGTTTGGTGTATCAGTTGGTTTTAGTGTAGTCCTTAAAACGGAAACATGCAAAATATGACTTTAACAAGCCATTACGCGAAAACTATGAAAGGTAAAAAAATTTTGCAAGAGCCAAATTTTGTCACATTTTGTGTATAAAATAAGAAAAAAATATATTGTACTAAGAAAAAATTTAAAAAAAAATTGTGATGATAATTGTTGTAGACCACGCCCTTAAAGTGAAGAAGTTCGATTCCAACTGCTGCAATAATTTGTATCATAATAATTTTGTTACATGTATTTTAATGATGAAATGAGTTATTATTATTGTGTATAATATGTGGACTTTCTCAGATACGTGGTAGAATGTACTTAAAGGTATAACGGGGAAATAATGACATAGAGGTGAATATGCAAACGTAACTATGGCAAAATAAATCAGTTTCAGACAAGATAATCGTTAGAAAGACCGACCAAGCAATATCTTAACAAATTTTGAAATAGATGATGATTACGAACGATAAAAATAAAAGAAAATTTTGTCTATTCGGATACGCAACTTTACTATTTTTACTAACCGGAAATTCCACATTCGATGCAAGCAATGTAGGCCTACTCACAAGGAATACTGTAAATCTGTCTCGAGACATTTCCTTTGTTTACTTACATTAATGTATTACACGTGTATGGTAATTTCAGCTTCTATGTAAATGTACGCTGCTTCCTTGACGCCATCATTCCCCGGGCTTTGACGATTATTATTTTTAAGCCTAAACAAGAGCCTATATCGAAAATACATTTGCCAGTTTGGTTTAAAATGGTTTTCGCCATTCTGCCACATTTGTCCACATTATATGCTGTTTTTTTGCTAGTTACGTAATCAACGAAATTTCATCCAGTTGACATATTAGTCGAAACCATGCAACTTCATGTCCCGAAAAAATAAGCAGGTACTACGAAAACATTTTACACTAAACTGAAAACAGATTTGTAAAATCAGATCTCGTTTAGGCTTGGAAAAATAATTACTGCAAAAACAATAGCCACATGATAGCATTGCCTTAACTTGGATTTTTTTTAGTACAGCAAAGAATACTGGAAAGGGTAAGTGATGTGCAGTGTTTTATACTCGCGAGGAGTTTACTGCAGAGTAGAACAGATAGCAGACAGAAGAAATGTTAGTATAAGTGTGACATACGAGGTGGTAAGGTGGTGAGATAATACTTCCCCAGCAGGCAGGATTCAAGAATTACAGCTCCCGAGTCGAGAAGTGTGAACAAAGATGCATATATGGCTACTTCTATTACCGCGATACATACCCTAGCCCCTACCCAACACCTTGAATCAGTGCCACATTACTAAGAAGTCGAGAGAGAAAAACCTTCCAACCTCTCGTTTCCCTCGCCTCTTTCAAGAATTTATCAAACGACGAGCTGCAGGGGCAGTTACCGGCCCTGAAACAAATCCAATACGAGTTCGGTTCTTGGCTTCTCCGAGAAAATTTAAACCAGTGCTTTTAGTACCTCTTCCTGCATTGCTAATGCCCCGTCTACTTCAGTATGGCCAGCGTATAAAGAAGGGTAGGAAAGTAAATTGCATGGGCTCCAATTACAGTAAGTCACTCTATTTTACCGGTAAGTGCGTGTGTCCGTAAATAGTGATTCATATCAAAGAGGCAAAGTGAAGGCTATCTCTGAGAGGATAATTAGCAAAAATTGTCATATTGACGTGTATACAGAAGGGCGTGGTTCAGTGCTAATGACGAGATCTTATGCTGCATAAGAGCATGTATTGTGACGAAACATAAGAAAGAAGGAATACTTAATAGTTGTAATAATAGTATGCATTACTTACTGTGTGTATAGTGTACTGTGCTGAAGAAATATATTTATTAAAGTGATTAAGTTTCAAGGTAGTGTAGGTGTGTAGGTAGTGACACCTGAATACCCACATCAACAGAATACAGACAATTCAAACACAATTATGATTTCAAAAAAACTATGTAATTTACTATTAGAAAAAGGTTTGATATCGTGAGAGGAAACGGACTGAAATTTAAAATTAAAACATAGCATTCAAAACCACACAGTTCTGAAATCGTGTTCTGAAGTTAAAATTATTAATTACCAATCAAGTAGTAGCACTCCAAATGATTAAAAATTATCCTCAGGGTTCAAATATCAGTTCAACTTAAATGTCTCAAATAATTACTCGGCTGCTCAAATAAAAAGACTAATTCTCCCAGGACTTCTGGGTGCAGGTATTTAATTATCCTTTTAAAAACGTCCAAATCAAGAAATAAACAGTTTAAGTTCTGGAAAAGTTCAACTTAATCATCCTTACAACACTTACAATCCTTTGAAAGTAGTTTGGCACCAAATTATTTGTAATCATATATGAAATTTTGGGTGACAAAGAAATGTTATAATTTGCACTTAGCTGGCCAAAATGGCTTATAACGGCGTCCTCTTCTTTCTTGATGTTCACTATTAAACTACTATTGTAGTTCCTATCGCTCGACCCTCTTCTTTCATGGTCGGCGAGCCTAAAATAATTACTAGCTTTTGGTGGCACTATCTCAAATCCTATACTTAGGATGGGCCCACATTTAAATGATTTATTTAGGGCGTAAAATTAATCCGTCACCATTAGTTTGAAGAAACCACCAAAAAGTCCGTGTAGCATACATAAAATTAAGGACTACAAATTCATAATCTTCAATCCTTAGTTAAAATAGTGAAAACGTGTTATATATCGCAAGTAAACAAAAATATAGTGAAATTATTACTCAAATATCCATAAAATAACAATCAGCAATTAAAATTTATTACATTTACTGTAATTATAACTCTGGATAAAATCATTCAATATTAATTAGTGACTCGTCCTCGGAATATAATCGCCATGTTGTCATATGAAATCAATTACGTCGGGGATTTTAAAAATACGGTAAAATATTACCAATACTCATAAAACACATAATATAGCTTAAAAATACGTTTTTAGTCGTTAAAATACATTTCTGTGACTTTTAAAATAAGTTAAATTTACTGTTAATCCATTTACTATAATATTCATACTGCATACGTCACAGTATTTATCGTAGAAACCGTATGACATGTATACGGTATATTAATACATGCATGTCAAAACACTTCAAGACCGTTAAATTATAATGAAATATATTTTAGACGTTGATTTAATTTCTCTTTATTGCTGTGGTCCACCATGCTAAAAGATGCTATAAGAATTAAAATAATATATTGCAATTTAATGTTTGTTGATGTGATGAAACGATTATAATTTTCAGTGTAAAATTTGCACCAATTTTGAGGAAAGTAGGCTTGCTAGTGGAGACACGCAACTCCCGCTTTATTATTTGCGAACAGACTAGGCTGCATTGACTTGTACAGATCATAACTCAGTCTTTGACGTCATTGACCAATGACCGTTATATACGTATTTGACTACTTTACACGCGATTGGCCACTCTACCGTGGGCATGTTTAATGTTTGATAAAATCTTTCCACGCGGCAAGCCACGACTTTGTGTGTCAATGGAAGACGTCGAGAGACACACAATGGTTCGCAGTCTGGTCTGCAGACAGAACATAACGCAATATTTGAAGGTCTCTGTTAACGCATTTCTAAAGAACACAGCTATATTGAATTGTATTCAGTATAATTTTCGAAACAACAGAATACATTTTAAAATTTACTCGTTCGGTCACTTATTCGTTTAAAAGTCAAGTGTTAAAATCATAAAATTTATATTGGTGCGCGCTGTCCTTGCTTCGAAATTACTTCTCAACCAGATTTACTTACCAGATTCGCGGTTATTGAAGTCTCTACGAATTGTGAATTAGATACGACGTACCTTCACGAATTAGGTCAATAACCAACACGATACTGGCTGCATTGACTATTCACGACGGACAATGCCAGTCTAAACTGTCCTTAAGGATGTTGGACCCGTAAAAATTCAAAATTTTATATTTGTGCCAAACATTGTTCAACTTTTACACATCAGATAGCTTGTTATTTCCCCAAATAAAAAAAAATGAGGTCCCATAGTTTTAGCATAATCACCTTTCAAAGTCACAAAATGGCAGTTGCGGTGTAGCCAGGATAATAAAAAATTATTAACTTGCAGAAACAAGAAAATTTATATTAATTATTAATGTTGTGAGCTACTTCAAGACACTTTTGTAAACACAAAGAGATACATTTTTGTAATTTTAAAAAATTGATGAAAATGAGTAAATTTTTGCATAACTTTGAATTTTGGCTACTACTGAAATTTACAAAACTAACTTTTGTCAACCATGTCATAAAATGCATTGATACACTGACTATCAGTTACTGTAATTGTGAATTTATTAGTTGATTACTTTTTCTGATTTTGGCTACACCGCAATGGCCATTTTGTGACTTTGATGAGTGATGATGCAAAAACTATGGGGCCTAATTTTTTTTTTTTTTTGGAAAATGACGTGTTATCTGATGTGCAAAAGTTGAACAGCGTTTGGCATAAATATAAAAAATTAAATTTTACGGGTCCTACGCCCTTAACATGCAAGATGAATAAAGAGGTTCAGGCGTTACCAAATACTTGACTTTATCAGTTAACGATTTGATTAGTTGAAGTCTTTCACATCTGACTTACGATTGGTTGATATTTGAATATCCGTGAACGCTGAACGATGTTTTCAGTTTGCGCGAATCAACCTCGCTACAAGTACAGCGCCCATACAAATATGTATTAATGCAACAATAGAGCACATGTGTGTATTCGTAGAGTCGCGATTTTGTGACAAAAATATTTTTGCTTAATTTAGTTTCAGTGTCTTATGTACACGTCTTCAGCTCTGCTTCATGGTGAGTGACCTGATGTCTAAACTATCACATGTCTTGTGGTTCTGCTGGGAAACCAGAGAAGGTACTGTATGTTGTCACGAGAAGCTAATTGTGATTGGTGCCGTCAAATGTGAGACATGTCCTGTCTGAACAAAGACATGCAGCCAATAATCATGAAGCAGAACTGCCAATATACACGTAAGACATCAAACAAAATGGTGCAAAAATGTTTGAGCGACAAACTCGTGGCTATATTTATCAACGTTACAGAATAAATTACCTAACGAAACTTATGTTTGTAGTCAGTTTCATGGCGTGCATTCAAATTAATGTAATTTTATTATTTATGGTTAACAGTAAAATTACGTTGAAATTCAAAGGGATTTAACGTAAATAAAGGAAAACCAAAGAGAAATACCAGATATTTTTTTTTCACAAACATAGTGAGCAAACATGCCCTCAAATGTGATGGAACTCTGATAGATTGTCTGTGATGTCGTATTATAGTAATAGGGCTTCCGATGTTAGCTCAAAAATGTGGTTTCGTAGAATCAATACATATCGATTAGTTCCTCGTTGTTCGCTTTCTAATTCGTGTAAAACGCAATACGGGTTTTCATTGTTAATTGTTTACCATGACCACTTTAAAAAACGAATGACTCGACAAACGAGTCGGAAGTGGGAAACTGTCGATATCAGACACGCAAGATACTGTCTTAACAGGGCATCACCGAAAAATTTAATTGTTTTAATAATTTTTATATTTGTACGAGTTATGGTTTGTTTTGTAGGCATACAATGTGACTTTTATTACTGTAATAATTTTTTTAGCTTTCGTTTTTCTTTTTGTATAATGCCATGCCAAAGTTCAAATTTGCATAAAACGGTTTCATGCTCGAAGGAAAAAAAACTACTTACGTAAATAAATTTAATTTTTCTCACTGAAAACACTGTCACTGGCTACACCAAGACATTTATAAATACAACACTTAAAATGTTATACGTTTTGTATTATAAAAATAATCGTGGCTTTAAATAAAATAATTGCCAATTTGTTTTTAAATTTGCATGCAGTCTATAGCACTGTAACCTTATGGAAGCATATTGCTATACATGCATGTGCTAATATATAAATATATATTACCATAGGTATACCAATATATATATATATATATATATATATATATATATATATATATATATATATATATATATATATATATATATATATATATATATATATATATATATATATATATATATATATATACATAAAGTGACACACGACAATTGATGGGGAGCATTTCATGGGCATATGTAGACGTTACATACTAATTTATCCTGTAGAAAGCTGAAGCAGCTTACTAACTTCCAGTCAGTTGGCTCATATTCAGTTGTTCACTGATTTATGCTGGAGTGTAAGGAAATGTCAAAGTACAGCGAGATCTTGAAAGTGATTATCGGCAGCAATTCCCATAGCGCAGACTCGCTTGTAGCAAGTTTGGTCCATTATTTACCTCACGACAGTATCTCAGCAATTTAGTCTTGAACTCCGCCTGAGTGGGACGGTTCCTGAATACAAATCACCTTGCACACATTTTCCACGTGTGTGTCACTACCAAACACTTAGGGTTGCTAGACATTATCTGGCTAACATTCCTAACACTTTTCTAAGTTTTCAAATTATGCATTTCCATACATTTCTATGCAGCAAAAAAAAAAAAAAAAAACAAAAAAAAATTGCTAAGCTATTTAAATAAAAGAAAATTTCAACGATTTTTTCAAAATTATTTTTAAAATTTTGTAAATGCTCTACTGTTCGCGAATTCATAGCGGATAGTTTGCCTGTGTTTTCTATATTCAGCTCCTATGGCTCTGAGAATGGCTGTACGTTTTAGTGGATTGGAAGTATATTGACATAAACTGCTACGATCACGTTTATTTTAATGAAGTGAATTGTTTTAATAAGTTTTATATTTGTACGAGTTGTGGTTGGTTTGTAGACAATTTTTACTCTAATTACTTTTGTACCTTCGTAGTTTTACATAACGACGTGTCAAAGTCCAAATTAGCATAACACTGTTTTATTCCAGAAGGCCAAACCAAATGGCTTAAGCCCCTTTCACAATGAAAATGTGTATGTGCTGGTGTCTTGCTGCTCGCTTTGAAGTTATGGCGACTTGCCGGTTTTCTACTCTTTGTATACTACAATGAATGCCGATTCCGGCCACTGGGGTACAGTTCATTCTGTGCACAATACGTGGCATAAGAGTCGCTTGTTTTTGTTTGTTTACATTTATTTTCCCGCGTGCTGTTACGGCATTGGCTCACGTTTTGTGACGTACATCCGTCAACCAATAGCAATCAACTTGCCGCTCTCTGTCGTTTTTGGCCGGTGAGTGCCGTCCCTGCCGTTGCCAAAAAAAGTTTAAAGTTCGTCTGGAATCGGCGGCACAGCACGGCACGGCACAACACTGGCCGGCAAGCAGAACGGCAGTGACGTCATGGTCACATAGGCCAATCAGATAGCCAGAATTACATCAGCACGGCACGGCAGTTAAAAGTTCATTGTGGCAGGGCCTTTAGAGAAATAAAGCAATTCACACAGAAGAACAGTGAGACGTGTCATAAAACAACATTGAATATTTTGTGGTTATGTGTTTTAAAAGCATAGTGATTTTGAAATAGAAATTAACCAATCTTCTGAATTGCATAATATCTATGGTACCATAACATCATGCTGGCATTTGGCTATGCATGCATATGCTAATATAGACATACGTTACCATAGGTATACTATTATATATACAGATATGTTGACATATATTAGCATAAGGTTATGGAAACATACAGTATTTGCAAGCATATGAATATAAAATATTGGTTTGTTATTCAGCGATTTTGTAGTGAGAAAAAACATTTCTCAGGTTGTTTAAAAAGTGAAGTCAAAGTGGAATCCAAGATGGCGGGTGTAAAGTTATCTAAGATTGCTGCCTGTCATGACATAAGAAAGTAAAACTGTGGGAACTGGACTTAAAACCGATTACTGCACTGATGCACACAATGAAAACTAGCCAACAGTTCTTAGTGGCTAACTGTCTAATGTAGTTAAGAAATATTTCTAATACTTGGTAGGTAATTATTACCGGCCTCCCATCTATCCATCTATCAATCTAGTTGTTCCTCGGTCTTCGACATAATATGTACGTTTAGCTCTCTATGGTAACTGGAGTTTCAATGACAATGAATGTCCTCACCGATAGAGACGTAACTAGAAAAGCTTAAACAACCAGCAGCAGCTTACAAATAAAACCGAGCTCTTCTAACTATACAACGTGATTGGGCTCTCTTATGTTCCAGAAAAAAAACGGAATATTGTGTGTTTACTAGCACATAGCAGCATTCCTATAGCAGGACGGGTCACATGTGAATATCCTACAGGACTAGTAAGTTTCAGATATGTGACATAGCAGGTTATAAGACGCATCTCACTCTGGAAGATGATGTCTGATATGTCGCAAGGCCACTCACCCAATAAGAAAACATGTTATCTTACACTACTGAAGGTTGACATGAACTACATAGTAATCCCTTTCTTTATCGACCATCCTCCTTCTCTTCGAAATTGGAAATGATATTTTCAAGCTGTAACAGTAATTAAATGTACGATTTTACAATGTATTA
>PNEQ01114050.1:73993-85100 GCA_003012365.1 Medauroidea extradentata
TATATATATATATATATATATATATATATATATATATATATATATATATATATATATATATATATATATACACACATGTATCGAGGTGTAGCTTTTCCGGTGCATAAAAATAACAGAGGTTTCCTCTCGCTATCTATCGTGAGTTTTATTAACTACGTGCACGCACTATGACGGTAGCAGATATCTACAGGATCCTATGTAAGATGCTTAACTATCGCTGATGAGTTTCGTATAAAGGATTTTACATAATATATTATATTTAAGCAGGTAAATATTTTTTTGTTAATTCATTGGAATGCGATGTTTATTTCTTAGGTGCAGGAATTGTGAATGAAGATATATCGTTCACTGCAAAGAAAATCGGACCGAGTTACTGTTAATGTCGCTAAGGCCATAAGGACTTCATATTTCGTTGCAATGCCTGTCAGCATTGAAAAAGTTGTATGTAAGAAGAACCCTTCAAACAGTGGCGGCTCGAGGGTTCTTGCCAGGGAGGGCAGAAGTTGCCGAGAACTGTACACTCGTGTGAACGCGCCGCTGTGTATAAATGGCTATGAAATATGTACTGGCTACTTATTGTGTTTTGAGCAGTAAGTAATAAGCGGCACCTACATACCAGCGTGACAGTGACTGTAGCGTCAAATAGAGCATAACAATATACAGTTTTCTCCGACTTGTGTCCTGCCTTCCAACAACCCTAGAGCTATCACGGCCTTCAAACTTGCTTATTTTCGTTGAGATAATTTGAAAATATACGCCAATAACTGGCTGGGTACAGTAACTATGTCTGCATAAATGACAACTTTACCTCAACATACGACCAGAACTCAACCGACAGCTGCTTCGCAAGATTTGCATGACCTGGTACAATAAATAATGTATTTTTTTTACCTGCCCTACTATTGTGTACCACTATGTTCACAGAAGACAAAGAATATATGGACAGAGCAAGTCATACAAAGTGTTCAACAGGGATAGTTCGTACAAACACTAAACTTTCTAAACACTCGCGTGAAACTGATCAACTTCACAGTAATGCAGTTGAGAATCAGTACATTGTAAATGAGACTCATAAGAACCAGAAACTTGAGTGTCCTATAGAAGACAGTGAATTAACGAAGAAATTATAATTTGATGAAGTAACCGTTGACGCTGGAGGTGACGATGACAAAGCTGACGAAGATAATAGACATACTCACAGATCTCCCCAGAGAAGAGGATGCGATGGTGTATATGAAGCCGAAGGAAGCCCAACGTTGTCTATAAATTTTCCGAAGATCCTAATGAACTCGAAACCAGACTCAAAGTATTGATTTTCATGCAAGATGCTTGAGGTTATTCCAACTTACACTAACTACAGTGGATTTCCAAGAATCAAAGGAAAGAGGGTACATTAAATACAAATTATAGGGTATTTTCATTAACTATATACCGTAGAAAAGATATATGTACTGTGGATCCGCTAGTTGGTTAGTATTCTAATGGAAAGCATTCTGGTGGAAATTTTTCTAATGGAAAATACCCAGATGTTGTAATCCTGAATAGTTTCCTGAATAATATACTTTACAGTATCTTTAATAGCATCCTGCTTAGTATCCTGAAGTACACTATCCTGAATGGTAGTATCCTGAAATAGTTCGCGAGCTGTTCTCGAAAGTTCGCGAGCTCTTCGCCAAAGTTTGCGAGTTCTTCGCCAAAGTTCGTGAGCAGTTCGCCAAATTTCGCGGACTGTTCGCCAGTGTAAACGAGCTGACTGTCAAAGTTCGCGAACTGACCGCCAATGTTCGCTAGCTGTTCGCCAATGTTCGCTAGCTGTTCGCCAATGTTCGCGACCACTTCGGCTACGACGACGAGATGTACGCCAGTGCTCGCTACCACTTCGGAAGAAACAACAGCATCTTCGCTAGCGTCTGTGAATACTTGGGCCTTGGTGACGAACTGATGGTCTTGGTGAGCATTTCGGTTGCGCCTTGGAGCTTCGTCAACCATTCTGACATCAACTGTAGCTTAGTCATCAAACCAAATGTGTATCTTCTGCAACGAAGAATTTGTGTTCGAGATTGCATTGCTACAGCACGAAACTTATGAGTGCATTAAAGCAAGGTTTTTTATGTAAATGAAAGTATGTAAGATCAAACATTACAAGGTGGTTACAGCTGAGAAATTTTACGTATTTGTTAGGGTTCCTATGTTGGTTTCACCTTGTGGATTATATGTATACGAAATGTATTTTTTCCTAATAATTGTGACTTTTTAATTTAGCATGAAAGGTTGATGGGGAAGAATATTGTTAAATTAATAATTATTTGTGAACAAAATTACACAAAATCCTAACATGCTGAATATGAATTACCATAGATGAACATACCCGATTCGGTAAGGAATCTGACCTTGGATATGAGATTTGTTAATATATTGCATAACTGCCTGTTAGTGCTCGAGCATATATAACTGGTAGATGTGGAGAAAGAAAGTAGTAAATATGTATAGGTAATGCAGAAAGTGCGATGTTTGAGTGGGATTGGTGGAGGGGGAACTTAACCGCTTGCGCGCACCGACATCGCGAGCCGGTGCGAACTGGACGTGTTGTCATTAGAGCACTAGTTTCAACATGACGCCATGCACCTTTACGTACTGTGTATTGTCAGTTGTTACTCGTAGGAGAAGGCAAGGCAGAACGGCAGGGTGGTGGTGGGGGCCACATAGCGCTCCGCTTGTCCCCACCACCAGCCGCATTCCTGAGCCTTGCCTTCTCCTCAGCTCCGCACTATACCAGCGTCGTCTCGGTCCTTGCATGTGGCGACACGACCGAGGCACGGACTCTTGAAATAGTATCGTTGCAAACTTTAAAATTGATCGATGGAGTTTATCGGAAACCGATAGGATGTAGCTAAGAGAGTGTGTATTCATCGAGAGCCTACAGGAAAATACATTGCGTCTTTTATAATTAACACAAAATATTTTAATGAGATTTACTTTAAAAATTTGGTAGACTGAATAAAACGGAAATCGATCGGATATAGCTAAGATGGTAGGATACTTGTTGAGCAAGTAATATTTTTGGTATTTGTATTTAAATTAAAGATAGAATATAAAACCCTTTAACATTTAAATTCTTAAAATAATTAATTTTTTTACTTAATTTATTAATTCAATTGATTGATTTTATATTGCTATGCGTATGATAGGTACCTAAGCTGTAAACAATATTAATATTTTTCAATTGAATATAATATTAAAATATATAAAACTGTGTTATTGAAATTAATACATACATTTCTATTAATTTATTAATTTTATTGATATATTTTATGTGGGAAGTGGTACCATTGTGTTCTAAGCTAACTAATTTAAATGCATTTAGATATGTATGTTTAAATATAACAATTATAAGTTTACAGAATTAACAAATTAGCATAAACAGTCTAATATTTATTGATTTTTATATAGATGATCAGTACCTCGCAGTAATCGTGACAGGTGATGCATCTGCCTGCTTTGAGAAGATAAAGAGGCCAATTGATTTTCTGAGGAAAAGACAGAAAAAAGAAAAAAATTTAAGGAAAGTGGAAAATTTTGAAGGAAAAAACGTAATTTTCGGGAAGAAGGGAAATTTCGGATGATTTTGAGAAGGAAAGATTAAATGTTGAGGGAAATTAAGGAAATATTCATGATATCAGCCAAGATAGCTACAGCTGTGGACACAATCCCATACTCATTACCAAACACCGTTGTCTCATAACTAGAGATGATGGTATAGCGCGAAAATGTTTTGTGCCAACATAGCCTTGAAGACACTGTAGTTTCTCTCAACATCTGTGATTGGGCGACACACGTGACACTCGTAGCTGTCTGCAGACCAGTAACATGCATTATGTATTACAATACTGAGATCCCTATTGGCTCAGTCAAATAGGGCAGTAGCTCCACGTACAAGCGAAAGCCAGTAATGTTTCGATAAGCTGAACGTACTTTGAAATCCAGCAAACAGTCAAGTATTCCCGCGATAAACCATCATATCTACCCAAAGGTTTGTTACTACTAGTCATCATTCACGTATGTGGAGAAGTTCTGCACACTGCTCGCAAATCTAAGCAGGCAACGACCTAAAACGGGGAGGGGGGGGGGAGAACAATTTTACAGATAGAAAACTTTTCCAGAAATTTAAATTTTCAAAGAAAGTATATTATTTCCGTAGCCAAAAAAGTAGTGAATTATGAATTAATTTTTAAAAAAAAATCATAAATAACAGTTAAGGTGTGAGGCGAATATTGTAGCATGACGGTGAGCAATATCGTGTGCAGACGACGGAAGGAAGGATTGCAAGCAGAATGCAAGCTCGTTACAAACGTGCAGTGAACGCAAGATAGGCCTACGTATTCCCACGTCTGTTGTTTTTACTTCTCTTTCCCCTGTTCGCATATATACGACCAGACGACATAAAAGCGGTGGTAGCTGGTCTGTTTACAGCCCTGGTTGGCTTTATCACTTGTTTCCAGGCTCGCAGACACAACTCCCACACACCAGACACGACCAGCAATCTTCATTCACCAACACAGATACATTACTGACGTGCGTGTTGCCGGCTACAACGCAACGCTGACGTCACACAGAATAGATACGTATACAGAAGCGAAACTGCGAGGCTGTGCCCTTGAAAATGGCTTACTTGGTCGGTTAAGTCCACGGCCTTAGAAGTGCAGGTCTGGACATTGGCATATTTGCCAACGTACATTATTTGATTCCCTTGTTGAGTGATATAGGCGATTAGCCCTGTTAAAGTTCTATTTTCAGCCAATTCGTATATTTCCGCTCATAACGGCTAACTACGGGAGATGTCTGATCTCTCTGGACACGTCACTTTATGTTTGCGCGTGTAAGATAGAATCGACACAATTTAATAAAATAAAGTTTATTAATAATATAAAATACAGTTTTGTCAATTTCGGTTTATTTTGTTTCTGTATTGTTGAATTTAAATGGGAAATCACACGGAACTATATTACGTAATTTTGCTGCAAACTATACAAGCAGTAAGGCTACTATATTTAATGTTGAAAATATATAGGAACTGCTAGTGATATTTTTCCAAAGTTAAATTTCTAGTGCTCACTTTACTCCGAATGAAATATAGTTGATGATATTGTCGCTAGTGCGCTGCTTTGCAGTGGTCTAAGTGTTGCATGTAAAAGTATAAATAGACACTAATTTGGTCAATCATTAACAACGTGGCACAAAAACTTACTGTTCTGAATATTTTTCTTTCTTTGTATTTACCAATTGTTAAAGAATCATTCGTTAAAATTAATAAACCGTTCAACCCAAGGCCACAATAATATTTCTTCCACAAAGTGAACATCAGTAACGTCTATCTTTCAGCGTGCTAAACCCCGACCGCTGCATAGCAGAGCGCCAGTGGCAATTTCATCAACTAACAGTCAACAAGGCTGTCAAGTTTTCAAACGAGTGTTCAAATCTAAGGTCGTGGTTAAGCCCAAAGCTTTAGTATACAACGGCCAACACTCTCTGTGCTCTTGGTTTAGGTACATGTAAAATATGTGTTATTTTTTAGTGAGAGACTAGACTTCACTAGCCTCTTCAAAGTCGTGCAAAAGAATTTAGAACGACTAGTTATTACCGTATTAGCTAATTATATACATTATACATATACATTACATACATTCAAGAATTTTAGAAAAAACAAAAACAAAACAAAAATAATAATGTAATTTAGCACACTCTTGCAGTAAGTATTTCAAATATCCCGCCTCTTTGTTTAACTCGGGGTGCGGCCACAGGAGCGCTGTAAACATAGGTCCAGCCTTCAACATTGCAATGTTCGATCTAAACTATCTGTTATCTATGACTAGCCTGTAGACACCCGAGCACATTCTGTAAGTTCATTGGCCACGAGCTTAGAGTAAATATATTACCTGTATGGCCACAAGCAATTGTGTGATGTTATACGTGTAACCGCTTTACAGGAGGTTGTGTATTATATCCTGGAACGATTACTTATTGGTACCACAGTTATATGGTGAAAATAGTTTTGTACCAGAATAGTTTCGGTGTCTTATGTGCACTACTGTAGTTCTGCTTCAAGGTCAGTTATTGGATGTTTTTTAACTCTCATTTGTCTTGGGGATTCTACTAGAAAATCACAGGCGTACTTAGTAACAATAACACTAATAATAATAAATGGTCCAATGATGAGATACCTGTCTAAACAGAGCTATGTTGCCAATAACAATGAAGCACAGCTGCCAATGTGCTCGTAAGACATTGAAACCAAGTGGAGCAAAAAATTATTCCGCGACAAAATCGTGGCTTTATTAATTACTGTTCGAAAGCGGTTTCTTAGCCTCGCCACGACATTGGAAACCAATGAGAGACATCGACAAAACGCATGGTAGCTGGCAGTCGTCTAAATAAGAAATGAACATTTTCTAACCAATCTCATAAACGTAATTTTCCATATTCCAAATCCCCGATAAAATATATCTACTGCTATTTGCACCCACTCATCGCAACGAAAGCGCAGAGCAAGTGAAACGGCTCTTTTATTGCACGTGTGTGAGTATTTAATACATCTGCAGCGCAATCAAGCTCAACGCACGTGTATAAAGTAATATTTAATTCGTCCAGCCTGTAAATGTGCAACATTTGATTGTTGTTACTGTACAATCCTGGTAACTGTATAAGGTTTTTACTTACTTACATAAGTGTTGGAACTTTGCCATGGCTGTGTGGGAAACAGTTTTCAGTATGACTATTGCCTTAAGGAGGTCGCCTATCACGCGCTTCAAATGTGTTGCAGTATGTTCGCAAACAAGTTTTTTTTTGCGAAAGTATTTCACATGCTCCCATTGTGCCAACATTACGAAGGACATTTCGGACAAGGTCGGAAGGTCACTGGTAAAACACCTTGCTCATTAAAAAGACGGTTTCTAATTCCTCCAACATAGCTAAAAAAAATGGCCTATGCATGCAGGTTACCGTTCTTCAAAATGTAATAAATGGATGTACGTGAAACTCAAATATCGATGTGGACTGAACTTTGTTACAGTCTTTCCAACGACAAGATTGTATGGTGACCGCTTAGTGTGCCGTTGTTAAAACAGTTCTGCGGGAATCTTGCACGCTAGTTCAGAGCTTAGCTTTGTTGTGGCGATGTGACATTTGATGCGCACTTCAAGGTCGACCTTGAGGTACATTTCTGAGTGATTGTTTAAAGTGTTCAACCACGCCTTCTTTTGTATTCGCCACTGAATGTCGTGAAATATTTAAATTTGTGGACAGCGTGAGATGATGACTGTTAAGTTGGTAGGTTACACATTAGGTTCTAATATAGTGAAATATTTATGTGTAAGGCACCCTGTTGTAATTGTTCGTTTTTTTTTTTACATTTTACTCAGCCAATGAGACTCCTGTTGCACATAATCTGAATATTTGTTTTTTTGTCTGCAAATGTAAGACTGTCGAATAAATTTCGTTATGTTTATGGGGGCAAGAAGCTATTATTTTTTATTAAACATTGCGACTTCAGTTATTATTGCGATTTTCTAATATTTCTACTCATAGGCAGCGACCGTATGCATAGTTTAGAGGGGAAGGGGAGTATATAGACCACATGTGGTACCCCCTCTGTCCCCCCAGATTAAAACATATGAAGAATGTTTACACATAGAACGAAAATTGAATTACATTAGACTTCAATATTGATGCTTTTAGGCCTGACGTGTTACCTAGAAAATATGTATAATGTAAAGCATTTTTCCTCCCCCTCCCCACCACCCCCCTACGCGCGCATAAAATAACGTACGCAGCTCATATACTTACGACACCTGATTGTTGCGAAAAGTTTTCATAACTAGGTATATTTCAGAACACTTCATCTCATCTACACTTCAGATACTGTATTACGTGTGTTGTGGTAGCAAATATAAATCGCACATGTATGATGTTTATGTAAGATTGTTATAGGTTCAAGAAAATTATCAACCTTTCCTCACAAACAGGCGCATCCACAAACCACAGAATAACTGCACATAAACAAGTAAGAAACTGATATTTGACGAGCATTAAATATTTTCGCGGATTACGGACGTTCCTACACAGTTTGATATAAAGCACGTATAGTTAGAAGGAACGTATTTGTTGGGAAGTATTCAGAACAAACATAAATTACTTTTATTCTCTATCATTAAGCCTCAAATGGCAGTCGCACTATCATGTACGAAGATCGCAGTAGATAGGCCTAACGCTACTAGGTATAGGAAAGCAACTGTCAGGTGTGTGTAAACTAGCCGATTATTTCCTCGCTACACTGTCTGTAATGAAGTGAGACTTTCCTTTAGTAAAACCACTTCAAAGAGATTCACAGAGCGAAACTGAAAATTCTTAAATACGACTATCACTCAAAAACAGGGGAAAAACGGACGAATGAGTTACATGTTTACTTTGGAAATTGAGGTAAAATGTAAAATTGCTGATAAGTACTGTCATTTTAGTACATTATTAAAATATAGTTTTCAAAATACGGACAGCCGAAAAGAGTTTGAAATAATTAATTTGTGGAGTAAACTAACTAATCCAAATACCAATCAGGCTCTTATCTTTATTAATATGTTAATATTCATAAACCAAAACGTTTGCGAGTGAAACACCTTGAAACTTACTGAATATATTGAAATACTATTGGCTTTAATTTATAGTGTAATAGTAGTATATATGGCACGTGATCCATTTTGAAAATTACAGGAAATATGTGCAGAATCTGTGACCTGACTGCATTATACTGAAGTCACAAAAAAGCGACGGACAAGGGCGCGATGCGGCTCTAAATATTCTCGTTATTTTGAACACTAGTTGGGCTACCGCGTGACAAGTACTATTTAAAAAAACATTATCTGAAAATAGTTCGTTGCGATACATACTGACCTCTTGTACGATGGACATTGATATATACATATATATAATTTTCCGTTTGTTTGTAATATATTTTTCTATACACACTGGCAGTCTTACAAACGGGAATAAGTCACACTTACTTGTTTGCTTAAGATGATAATAATTTCCTAATAATAAACACAAATCAGTTTTAAAATAAATAAACGCCATTCACTGCCATCTCTCCAGTTTCACCAACATTTGGACACCGAACAAACACCAGGTTTCCATCTTTGTGACGTCCGCGACTCGAATGAAACACGAAATATACTTCTATTCACAAATCGCGCAGCGTCAGCGGTTTTGGTCGCGCTTACGTCACAGAAGCCTTGATGCTGATTGGCTGACCAGTTATTTTATTCGCGTAGCATCTCTCGCGCTGTTGTGGTTCTTGCATAACTTGGAATGAAAGTCTATTTTTCCCTGCAATGTATTGAGGAAATTTTTCTGCCCCCGTTAACAAGCACGTACTGTCCACGGCACTTCATGTCTCGTGTGTGCAACACTCCCCTCCCCTCCACAGTAGTATACCACGGATGTGGTCACGTGTCCACACACACACCGACGCGACGTCCGCTTGGCAAACCTTCAACTCCTGGGACCGACTTCAATCATTTAATGGTGTTTGCCCGAGCTCTCGGCTGGGACTGTGTAACTGGAGCGATGACGTAATTACTTCGCTTCTACCGTCAGCAATCGAGCACCAGACAAATTATTTTGCTAATAAGTATCTCGGTGCGCGCCGTCTGTCTGCCCCGCCACTGGGCCACCGCGGCGCCACGGAAATGCGCCAGTTAACACAGCATATCAGGGCTTGTACAAACGGACTCGCGAGAAAAAAACACGCTTAAGGCCATTCTCGCTTGTTTCTGCTGTTTTTTCGATAGTAATTTGTTTAAAGCTTAAACGAGAGAATAAAAAATCTGTCAGACAGTATCGTTTGAAATTGTATTTTCCGTGGCAGCTAATTTTTCCAAGACGAAAAATTATACGGATTCGACTAAAATTTCAATTATAAATTACGTTAATTGCATAGTTACCCAAAACCAAGGTATTTACGGCCTCGAAAAAATCTGCAAACATACAGAAGACCAATTTAAGAAAACATTCCAAACATATTTATGATATCAGCTCTCGTTTACGCGTAAAAAAATATTGAGGGGAAAAAAGGTAGAAACAAAAGAGCGCAACATTAAAAAACTAAATAATAATAATAATAACATTCTTGTCGCAAATAAAAAAAAATAAAGCGTTACTAATGGGTAGAGAGAGAGAGAGGAGAGAGAGAGAGCTGCTAATTTCGCTGAATTACATGACATCAGACTGGACTGCAAGTCACTATATGTTCATTTGGCTTGTGTTGTTACCGGCAGTTTGTGTGGTACGCCTGAAGGACTGTTCAACCAATGATATAAGGTCAACTGTAAACTACTATCCTGTATTAGTATGAAGGCCCAGAACCAATAACTTCGCGGCGTGTGTTTGTACTAGTATAGATCAGTGAATCCTAGCGTGCCGTCAAACAACAACGTGACATTTGCATGTCTATACTACTCGTCAAATTTTATTCAACGATCGGGCAATAATTATTTTTACCAAGTACATAAACCGTTCAATCAGAATTTATGTGTAACCTAAAGTGTTGCTATAGTTAAAAATATTTGTGTGTGTTGTTATTATACATAGAGCCATGATTCTATTGCAAAAATATTTGTGTGTGCTGTTATTATGCATAGAGACATGATTCTATGGCGAAAATATTTGTGTGTGCTGTTATTATACATAGAGACATGATTCTATGGCGAAAATATTTGTGTGTGCTGTTATTATGCATAGAGACATGATTCTATGGCGAAAATATTGGTTTGTGTTGTCCTTATACATAGAGCCATGATTCTATTGCAAAAATATTTGTGTGTGCAGTTATTATACATAGAGACATGATTCTATGGCAAAAATATTGGTTTGTGTTGTCCTTATACATAGAGCCATGATTCTATTGCAAAAACACTTGTGTGTGCTGTTATTATACATAGAGACATGATTCTATGGCGAAAATATTGGTTTGTGCTGTCCTTATACATAGAGTCGTGATTCTATAGCAAAAACACTTGTGTGTGCTGTTATTATGCATAGAGACATGATTCTATGGCGAAAA